>JAMKCH010021306.1:0-20864 GCA_023653785.1 Ophioderma brevispina | reverse complement strand
TGTGAATTCCAATTGGTCAGCTAGTGCAAGGTTATGTTTATGCATGATGCTGTGGTAATATCTATTTTAAGACTTGGGAACTTTGTGAAGTCAATATATAATGGAGATTTGAGTAAAGTCTCGGGGCCAGCATCCACTAGTAACAAGTAGCTAAAAGTTATAGCTAGTTCTAATCTGCAATGAGTAGCAGACCTGTAAAGTACCATAGTGCCAGGATTTATAATTCCATGTGAGCCGAAGTCGCTGTAATTATTCTACTGTCGTCTTTGAAGCCAAAAGTGCTGGGAATCAAAATAGGATTCCAAATTGTGAACAGATAGAAATCGTGGTGATTATCTTGGACTGATATACTGTGGAATATTAGTGTCGTCGAGGGACTCATTTAACCTTGTCGTCTTGAACTGCTGGACAAAAGTTATCTTCAGGACTGAGAAGATTCCCATGGAATATTACCTGAGGATTTTTAAGTGTGAATTTGTATGCTGTCATTTTGGAGTCTTCGCTGTGAGGACATATCATCGTTGAACTGCAACGCTACTTTTGGTTGGAGACATAAATGAACTCTGAGTAAGATTAGAATTGTTAAGTGTAATTTTGAATTGTATAGATAATTGTGCTTTGGACATACCGAATTCTTGATCTAATCTTATTCAAACTTATTAAATCTGTTTTATTATATAAAATTCAGATCACTTGTGCACAAGGCTCATTTATTTGTGTTTGAAAGGTATTTCTGACCTTTGACGTCTACGAGACGTCATAACAGTATGCATTGTTTCCCGCCATATTGTCAAGGTAAAAAAGCAACTTCCTGTTGTGACACTCGGTGACTCAGACCCTCTATCCATGTGTAGAGGTCAGTGCTTCAACCCCACGCTCTTGATAGTATGCCTAACTGACTCTTTTGTATTTTCAGAATGGAAGTACCCCTCTGATGTATTCAGTTAGACAAAGTGATAGTCTCCTCTGCAAAATACTGTTGCATTTCAAGGCAGACCCAAACCTAGGAGATAATGTAAGTATTACATGTGAATATCGCAGCACTTTTTTGGTTAGACATGGAATCTACCATAAATACAGAAACACTGGTATTAGTTATACACTTCAAGTATGAAATTCAGATGCCAACACTGTAATCTTCTACGCTATGAGTTTTGACAATATTATGGTGCCAGTCGCGCAGCGACATGCGCAATATTTTCAAACCCATAGCAAGACCAAAAATTCTTGCTACCTGTGATAAAAGTCATCTATATCATGAATATTTTCAAAACTCTAACTGAAACAGTTTATACAAGGTTTGCTGTACTATGACTTTTCTTTTTCAATCTACATTCACCATTTTAGATTTTGAGAATTATTGATTTGGTGCAGGCCCGTAACCAGGATTTTTTTAAGGGGAGGGGGCGATATTTTTAAAAGGGGACTTCCCTTTTTTACCGAAATTTTAATCCTTTGGGGGCAAAAAAGCATTTAAAAAAAGAATAAGAATTGTTTGCTCGCTCCGCTCACAAACTCTATTTTGGGCCTTTTTGAGGTGTTTTAGGGGCTTTTTGGAATTGGGGGGGGGGGGGGCTCGCCACCCCTGCCCAAAATCCCCACTCCCGGTTACGGGCTTGATTTAGTGATAAAATAATGGTTCGCGGCAGACTGAAATTGTGAGAAGCACATTAAAATAGCATAAGCTCTTGAATTTACACTCGATAAAGGTCGGAAAAATTCCCAATCTAACATTTCATGTCCTTTATTTATTGGATTGAGATCGGTTGCTTTGTTAAAACACGCCATCCTATCCATTGCCTAACCGCGAAGTGTCCGCCACACAGCTCAAATCTGACAACATTCCTGTCATGGCTCCGTTCCAAAAATATGGCTGACGCCCCCCTCCCGCTATAGAATTTTGCTCCACTCCTGCCTAAGATGTGTCTCTTGAAGACCCCTCCTTTCTCTTCCCACCTACGACCACACGATCGAAGCTGATCTAGGCCCGCCTTTTAAACAGTCCAGCAAGTCGTTCGGTAAGCAAGTCCTGATCGTGACCAACTATCCCCGATAATACTGCCATAGAAGATGGCCACAACTTCCTATAGCCGCACATTTCAATATTATCAAAAGCATGCAGCCTCACTCCCACCATGGAAGAAAGAGATAAGAGGAAGCACATCGCTTCGCACATCCGATTTTAATCTGTTTTTACATCACACCCGCACAACGGAATGATTCAACAGCGACCCTTTTGACGTATCCCTCTGCCGCAATCGATGATCGTCGAGTCATCAAATCGCAGTTTTTGTACTATTATGCGTCACTTTAGTGCCCAGACTGCCCAGTGTGAGAAATAAAGGATGAAAGTTTGAATTCAATTTGAACTGTTTACCAGGGGGAACCGTCTTGGATTTTCGGTGGCACCCATTGCTCGTTCCAGGGGTTCTGAAAGTGACCCCTTACGGGACCAATTTTTTAGTTAACATATACCCCGCCCTAATGGGACAAGTTTTGGGTTTTGAATATACTAGTTTTCATTCATGAAAATATACACTACCGGTACACAGTATATGACATTCTTACCTGTGCTATTTAAATATGTTTTCCACTAGTATTACCCAGTTATAATTGAAATTCCACTTATACTGTATTATCGACACATCTTTACTTAGCACATATATTTGATTAATATTGTAACCAAATAATTTCTCACTGTAAACTGCTTATTGACATAATTATTTATTCATTATTGTTTTTTGCTGTCTTCTATGATGAACAAATAAAGATTGATTTGCAGATTGATAATTTGCAGTGAGATTATATACCTTGCGGGACCTGCTCTCAATACATGAAAAAAGATAACATTTAAAATAGCCAATATACAAAGAAAAATTACGCTTGTGCTCCTTCAAAAAATACACATTTAGGGTCATTTTGCTGACATGTTGGAGTTAATTTTTTGGACGGATTGGCGTTACAAAATCCGGCTTACTGAATGTCTGGATTTAGGACTTTGTGTGTACGTATGATGTAAATTGTGTGGGGGTCTGGACACAAAAAAGGTAGAAATTTTTGTGCCATACTTTTTTTCCAATGAGCTAGAGTACCCAACTTAGAGAAGGTAGGAGGCCGAGCCCCTACTAACCAGGCCATCATCCCCACATCCTCCCCTGGTTCTGAACAGGGGGTGGGGAATGCAAAAAGGGTCAAATCATTTCACAAAAAAGGTAAACGTTTTGCCATACTTTTTTTCCAGATGCGCTAGAGTACCCAACGGAGATATATTGTAGGCGGGCACAAGCCCCTACGAACTCATGGAATCCATTCCCCCAGGGTCCTCCCCTGGTCTTGACAGGGTGGGGAAAAGGTCAAAAAAGGTCAACATTTCACAAAAAGGTAAACAGTTTTGCCATAACTTTTCCAGATGCTAGAGTACCCAAACTTAGCTATTTGTAGGAGGGTACAGCCCCTACTACCGCATTTAATCCATTCCCCTTCCCCAGGGGCCCTCCCCTGGGTCTTACATGGGTGCGGAAATGTCAAAAAAGGTCACATTTCTGAAAAAGTCAAGATCTTTTTTCTCTAGATGGAGTAGAGTTACTGAAGTGTTTAGACCTATGCCTTTGATAAGCTCCTAGGCGACCACTTAACTGCCCGAAATGGAGTTTTGTTGATGTTTGGGTCCAACAGTCCACTTATCTTCAAGTGCCTTCCATTCAGGCAGACTGGCTTATCGCTTTTTTGTGTCGTCTGCCAGAATTGCAAAGGCACTAGGGATTACTCTGGTAGATTCCTGTGTGTGTGTTGTGTGTGTGACTGTGGTCAAAATGTTTACCCTTAAAATATATTGCATGCCGTATAAGTTTCATAAGGGCTATGGTGATTTAACTTGGTGGAAAGGAGGGGTGGGGGGACATGTTGGTGACGCTTCATTGACCTGGTGACCTCGTGTGAACCTTTGGCCCCATTCACAAACCGCGACGCGCAGCGACCCTCGCGGTCCGTACCGCGATGTATTTTTGGTCCTCCACCTTCTTGCGTCAAGTATAGACTAATACATACACAATGTACACCCTATTATCACGCCCCAACGCACATCTTGGGAAAAAGCAATCCGTCCGTACTGACATTGGCGGTTTACCGATTTCCTATTTGTATCATTGACCAGTCACTCACCAACTGAATTGTACCCCTAGCGGGACGAGAACTCATTATTGTACTTTGATACCCTTGCCGGTAGTCTCGCATTTGCCAGCTAGTCCCTCTTAAATTTTGAACGGAGCATGGGTTCTCGCCAAATCCAGAACCCCCCCCCCCCCCCCCGGGCGTGTTAATCGGTTTCAATGGAAGCCGCCATATGTTTTGAGTATTTTTTTCGCGGCATGTCATCGCGTGCTGATTCGCTGATCTCCGCGATGACCCGGAATCTCTTTACGCATGAAAGAAACAACCACGAACGGCGAGAAATCGGATTAACGATTATCCTCTGGAAGGGCCACTTGTGAGGATAGGAATAACAATTGCAATTATGGCACCACACACCCTTCTGCTTTAGACATTTGGATTAGGCTAATTATGAAGTGCGCACTACTTAATTGACGTCACTGACCGCCGGTGACCGTTCGGTGAACCAGAAAGTTTTGCGTGATGACTCCAATCATGCGACATAAGTTTTTTATGAATGATCCACAAGGTCAATGTTGTACCATGCGCAGTTCGATTAATAAATTTTCCATCATGATACCTTACTGATCCTCCAAAAACAAACGAAAACTGCCACTCCGTTGCCTTTTTTGGTGAAAAATCTATTCTTTGTTTTCCCCCATAGAATTTAGGAATTTGACAATCTTAACAAACCTGATACGGGTATCTCTTGTAATTAAAATTTCGAATTAGGTACGAAATGACACTAATTAGATGTTAAAACTACAGCACATTTACTACGTGATAGCATCAATTGGTCATTTTAGTTCGGGTTTTGGTTTTAGAGGTCGGATGCTATATTCACCTGTGTTTTCCGAGGAAAATTTCAGAATTGGTATTTTCCCCGGCGTAACCGCCCCGTTACCATCATTGCGCATTAGCAATGTTTGAAAATACTGTTTGAAATATTATAATTTTCATATAATTGGTTTGACAATAAATAAAAATGTCCTCATAGTTTTCCCTAATTATTTGTTTATGAGTGTTCACTCATGATAGACCTTGTATGGAATTACTTTGAAATGGTACTTATTTTGGCATGAATGGACATCCCTAATATCCCCCCTCGGCCCCAGACCTACAATTCTGAATCATGAACCGCATACCCGGGGTGCCCCGGATTGTTCCAGCTTGCGGCGTCACCACTGAAACATTTGGAACAATGCCAAGTGGCTGAATGACTTGGGGACAACACCTACAATACGAATATTATTCCTAACTTAACCTCATCGTTAAGGTTGTTAACATCTCCATAACCCGCAGTGGAACCTCCTTTATGAATGCATCCTTTACTGCCAAAGAAGAAATCGGCGAAGTTTTAATTCGACCTTGTCATTTTCTTCAATGGTTAAAAAACAAAATGGGGCGGCGAACCAGGTGGTCTTACTGTCACGACTAAAGCACTTGTTCATACATGTGACGTTCAGTGACATGTTTGTATTCGCGTTTCACCCTGCAAAGTATACCGGGGGTGAGGGGTTATTGTAAATAATGAACTTCGCCTTCTGGCAGAACTCGTTTCTGATCCGTGACCACCTTCGCCAGCCGAAATAACAGCGCGCCCTAGATCAATACTTGAAGGACATATGGTTTCCATAAGTTTATGCCATTTTTCAACATGCAACTAATGTAAAACGAAAGATAATGGGACAAAAGACTAGTTTGTAAAGTCTACTCTCACCTTTCATTCAGTTTTTGAATTGTAAGTGTCGTTTATATAGAATTTTCATTAGACAACTTTGACCCTTGTACAATATGCTTTCTGCCTTCACACATTTGTGTGCGTATTCGGATGCAACCTCAAGCTATTACGTAACAAGATTCTCATCACTTTTTCTCTAGTATAATTATCTTAAGCCATGTAAGTCTGTTGGAAACCAGCTAGCTTGGGCAGCTTGGGTTGACGAAAATCGGATAAGGTTTGCATAGTATATACCGTACGCATACTACCAAAAAAAGTAGGCACGTAGATTTCTAATTGAGGGCAATAACTTAGGCTAACGTGATTTTTTAATTACGTTTTCTTGGCCTGCACCCCCGCATGTATTTTATTTTTCAAAGCTGGCCCTATTTTAAGCTTGCGTGAATCGCCCTGGCAGCGGCACATAGTGCCATGTTATGGGATCAAATTCCACCCTTTACGTTAATTCGTTATGCAGCCCTCAATGGTTTTTTGTTTCTTTAAACCTTTGGTCTACTTTCTGTACGATATTTTCGCGTGAAAAGGTATTTTGTCCTTCAGATTTCGGCGCTTTTTGCCGGTGAATCGCCGACGCTACCGTGCATCTAAATAGAATTCACTCAAACATCAGTACGCATGCACATAAATTAACCAGGAAGCAACGGAGCTGGGGGCGGTTTGTTTGTGTTGCGCATATAGATCGTTCAAAAGCCAAGTGGTCGATGTGCTTCCTTCTTACTCTTTCTTCCATGCTCCAACCACCCCCACTACCTCTCCTCAGTACTCAGTCGTTTTATCAACGTTGTCATTTTGAAAAAGCTTCACTTGATTACTGTTCTCTCTGACAGCGGGTAAACGGCTCTTGTACTATGCCTCTGAAACCGCCGGCATTGAAATAGTGCAGCTTCTGTTGGATAATGGAGCCAATCCAACTCTACCGATATGGTATGTTGTAGGCACTGAATGGATCTTATAAACTTGCCAGTAAAAACAACATATTAAAAGCAAAAAAGTTTCCTGTCATAATCTTCAACAGTAGTGTAGAGCAAGTGCACAGATGGCAGAATGAAACGATCTAGGACAAAAAAGCAATCCCAAAATCATTTAAAACAATCAAACAACCGGTGACATTCCGCATTTTTTTTGGAATCGCATGTTTTGTTTTTCTCCTGTTTTTTGTTGTTTATCGGTATTTAAAGTAAAACAAACAACACAACAACAAAACAAAACCGCTATTTTCCAATGGCGGAATGCCACGATTTTTGATGTATATTCTTTTCAAATGACAGCCACCTGTCATCCTGCAGTAGTTTTGTGTTGCACATGCCCACCCTCCGCAAATATTATTCAATAATAATATTTATTAAAACAGTTACTTTTGATGAATTCATTGAAAGGCATCGAAATTACGTTAAACTTGTATATTTGGTTGTCCAAATTCAAACAAGATTTCAGTGGCTCATAACACACGGTGGGTAGGTTCAATCTTGATCCATTCATAGCCAAGTTTTTAAGTCAGGTGACCATTTCTGTCCAACTTCTGGAACAACTCTTTGACTAAGGCGCCATTCCCATAGAATTGCACTCAGCCGAGAGAAATTCGCTACACATATTCGCTTCGGGCGAGAGAACTTCTCCTGTAGTAGAGAGAAACATCTCCATGATAAATATTTTTCCTACCTGCTCTTTCACGGAGAAGTGAGCGAACTTCTCTCCGACCCTCCATAGACTTGTTTATACAGTACCCAATTAACTGCCCCCGTTTTATTTTGTGCGACAATGATTATCGATTCACACGAAAGGGAAACTTTCTCAAGTTACCCACGCAACGCAAGCCCACCACTTGACTGTTCAATTACCATGTTTATGTTTAGTACTAGGTTTGCCAGGGGGAGCGGCAGTACATGATTAAAACATAGGCCAGTGCATAAACAACCGTTAACGTAAAAAATAAAGGCGAACACAAAGGCATATACGTTTTAACTACAAAATAGGACTACGTGTTATTATATATTAATACAATTTTCTTGTTATTGCACAAATCAGCGCCACACGCCCAGGAAACATTCCGTAATTTAACCTTATTGCTAACACCCCACAAAAAAAACCTGCAAAACGGCCCCTCTTATTTTGTAATTAAATTTTAACCCACTTTCGAGTCTGAAAATGTAGGAAATCCGTCTTTTCGCGAGTTGCAAACGTTCGAAAATAAAGCTTAATTTTACTAAAACACGCTCAATGTTATTACTACATAAACAAGTTTATTCCACACAGTATTGGTAAAACTTCTCCGAAAACTGGTACATCGGTCAAACCATGGATTTACTATTATAAATAGTAAACTGATAAAACTAAGTTTACATAAATCCATGGTCAAACCATGAGAAATTAGTAGTTTACTATAATAACTTCCATCGTTCAAAACTGGTTGAATTTGTGGGTTAAAGCGCCATGAATTCCCATTAACTTTGGCGTTAAACCGTTTTCGACACCTACAAGCGCTTAGGCTAAAGTACACTGCTGCTTACGATAACTCACCACGACGGGCGCAATTTCAGAAGAAATAACATGTTTACAAAGGAAGGCGAGAAAGGTCAATTGCTTTAAAACACTTTAGAGGTAAACTCAAATATTTTATTTCCTAAATATTTAGTGTCATGTTCCTTAATTCGCAAGCTATCAGGATTCTTAACATGGATTAGGTTTTAAACCAATTAATCTAGTCCGTTACAAGTAACTATCAAAAGTTTTCATTCATAACCACCAATTTTTACATGGATAATAAGTATAGAAAGTGCCATTTAGTAAATCCTTTTTGGGAATCACGTGAAAAAACGAATTACTGGGGTCACGCTTCCGTTTCTCAACAACTGTTAAGTGTTAAGCTTGGTAATGTGGTAAATCAAAACACATACTGTAGAAATGCGAAACGATTATTATCTCTCTCTAAATCCTTGGACTTATTTTTGGGTCTGTGTTATAATTGCTTCGGAGACTGATTGATTAAGAAGAAAAAAATCAAGTTTATTTTGGTATATTAGCTAGTCAGAGTGAATCGCAAGGAGGTGATAAAAAAATCATCACCAATTCCGATTTGTCCTCCATTAATCTAGGAAATTCGAGAGATTATAAATTATGTTTAATAGGAAATCGAATTACAGTTCCCGTAATAAATGGGTTTTTTCATGGGCACTGCGTTGGCGTATTTAAAGGGTTGTATTCATAGGCCTTACAATGTACATCAGGCCTCTTCTCGATTTATGACGGGAAATTACTTTATCAGGACTGATGATTTCAAAATGAGAACAGGACAAAGGCACAAAAACAACCAAACCAAATAAGGATCAAACCGACCAAAATAGCTTAAAAATGTTCTGGATGGTTTCCAAAACGTGTGAACATTTTTGGGACAATTTATTTTTACAATAAAGTTTTATAAAGATTTATTTTTTAAAAATGTTAAAATTAAGTATACTGATGTTTTGATAGAATACATTGGGGAATAAAAACAACAATTACTGTCGTATTTTACATAAACTTGTTTTGTATCTGTTGCTACAAATTTTAAATACTATATTACTGCGTTTTGATAGCATTACATGGGGAATAAAAGGATGGTCGTATTTTACAAAACCCTTTTTCAGAGAAATCATCATTGAAAAACGACCAAGACATTCCATGCCAAGCCATGAAAAACCATTAACCGAAACAAGTTTGTATACTTTATATTGTGTGAAGAAAACATTATGGAATTAACATTTAATAGAATGGAAATGTTAAAACTGCAATTTTAACTCTTAATTAAGTTACAAAGTTATAAGTTTGTATGTGAAAAACTCGGAATAACGTATATTGCAAAATACGAAGCAGATTGCATGTATGCAGTGTGAATTAGATCACTATGCGAAAACCTTTGTTTATTAGAAACGATTTAGTAGATTACATTCAAATAGAATCTCTTAGTGTTGAAATCGTTTATTTTACGATCGGCAAAATTAGAACCTCGGGAAAGACGCTATATAAAACAGATGAATGGCGATTGGAAATACACAGTATGGAAACACAGATCTAGTTTTTTAGGAAAAAAAAACAAAAATCCATAATTATCAAGTCATTAAGTGACCTCACATTTTTAAACTTTGGGGATTTGTAGAACAACGAATGAAAAAGTAATTATGCCAAATTCGCCAAAAAACCTACAAATGTTCAATACAAACAGTAGGTAATGTGGGAGACGATTTGAGTTATGTACATATGATTTATATGAATGTTACATAAAATGAGCGATAGGAGGTTTTGTAAAATTGGCAATAAATATGATAAAAAACAACGGCTAGGAGATCTCGAGATTTACGTGATTAGTGGGTTATTCGTGATTATATTAAATCATAGAATTCCCATACCATTATGCGACTCCTCGCTGATAGAAAATGCAATCTTTAGAACGCAAGTGTGTACTAGCAAACGCGTGAAAATTGTAGTTAATAGTGGGCGGTTATTTTTTTTTTATAGAGCCGCGTGGTTTTTCGGAATACACAAATTTCCAGCCGATGGTGGTCAAGCCCTTTCATCTATGAACTCGCACCCAATGTATCAATTTAGAGTACAGCAGTATAGACTGCAAACTACAAAACGAGTTGGGCGCTTTGGTGTGGGTCGATCAAGGGTGTTCCTTTGGCGCAATAATTAATATAAAATTTAAAAACCCTTACAGTTGAGTTGATTCTCTAGCTCCTTCGGTTTTGGAATGAGAAATAATTCCTTGGCACATATAAAATATTCAGATTTTTTCTTCAGATTTCATTTTACAGTGTTAAAAAACCAGTGGCGACGTCCCTAAAAATTAAAGATTTTTGTCCGCCACAAGCCTGCAATTTCAACGCAAATAAAAAATACTGTAGTATAAAGCGAAGCCAAATATTCTATTAGAAAAAAAGAAGAACGCAGCTTTGGTCCATGCCCCATTCACACAAGTATATGAGCATACACGCCCCGTTTGACCGCACGCAGAGTTGAAAGTGGTTTATTGATCGACGATCGATACTGCTAATTGGTTAGGGTATTGTTGGGGCCCTTTAACTACTGGTTTTTTTTATGGCCGAGCAGCCGAGCTGAATTAATTCTCTCCTTACTTCAAATTTAATACACGCATAGAACATTTGAATTGAGAGAAACAGCTCCTCTTCCATACCGAGCGAACATTGGCGAGCGAATGTCGTGAGCGAAATGTCTCCGGCTGGAGGTCATTCTAGGGAACGGCGCCTATTACCCTAATCCATATAATTTGTAAATTATTTCTTTTTAACACCGTAAACATCCCTTTGAAAAGGTTGCCTATATTAACAAATGTACTTTTAACCAATTTGTAGAACGGTAACACATCGCTACGACGTAGCCGCTAAACAACAATCCGATGTCCCTGGAACTTCTATTCTGCCTATCCTAGTTGAAAAAAGGTGCAAAGCTGAACGGCTAAAAATAAGGTAGGATATTCATTTTCGGCATTATAAGTGGGCGACCGTATGAACAGATCTTATGTGGTGGTGCGAATTGTGATAAAATTGGGCTGAATTTTGGTACACACCCAATCCTTTATGCTTGCGAAAAACAGTGATGGAAGCAAACACCATATGTTTGGCTGGGTACAAGAATTCCGGAAAAGGTATAGTTTATACTCTGTGGCTTATCGTCTTGAGTTATGGGGTACAAACTGTAAAATGGTTGAAAAGGTCCATTTTGGTCTGGCCTTGGTCGGGCGTGGATTGTTTTTTTAACCCTTTCTTGACAGGGTACCCGCTAGAATGTTGCCTGCTTCCAGAGATGTGACTTGCCCCTGGAGCCTCTAATCCTGTGGCGCTGGCCCCATATCACCAGCTTGATTTTCTGGTTTGACATAGAGTCCAGCTGAGGGTAGACATCCCTGCGTGATTATATAAGTCACTACTGTGAGTTGTTGCATCGTAGGGTGATCGTCTGGTCCGTGACCTTGGGAAGCAGTGCCCGCCGTAATGCCAGGCAACCGCCCACATCTCCAGAGGTTGATGTGATGCTTTATGCTTCGCAATGGCTGGAGTCCAAGACACTACCAATCGCCAGCCTTCCCAGTGGATTCCCCAGCCCGTCTTGGACGTATCTATTTTGAGTGTGGAAGCGGAACCGCCCAGAGTGAATGTTGTGAGGCTGCATCCACCATCTGAGTGCGTGGTGAACCTTTAGGGAGACGTCTATCCCCTTCGACATCCGGTGTCTCTTTTGGGGCTGAACTTGGATAGAACGTGAAGCTGTATGTATCTTGTACGTAGGGGCATTGGGGAAGGACTGCTGTGATGCTGGCGATAAGGCCAAGATGCCGTAATCACAATTTGGCTGGAGCCGTCTGCCTGGAGGGGAGGTCCCGTGCACAGAGGACGATGACTGCTTGTCTCTCTGCTATCGGGAACACCTTCCCTCTGTCGAAGTCTATGACCGAGCCCAGGAATTGCAGGGTCTGGGATGGTTGGAGGGCTGACTCCTCCCAGTTGATTATTAGTCCATGGGAGCTGATAAGGCTGCAGGTCTTCCAGGTTTGAAAGCGAAGGGCCTCTGGGGATGGGGCAGTGATCAGCCAGTCGTCGAGGTAAACGTAGATGAACATTCCTTGTCAACGTAGAGGTTCGGCAATCACCTTGACTATCCTTGTGAAGGTCCTTGTGACCGTGGATACCGTGAAGCTCAGGTTCTTGAACGGGAAGGTCTCGCTATTGATGTAAAAACCGAGCCATTTCCTGTCTGAAGGATGGATGGCCACGTGTAGGTAAGCGTCCTTCATGTCCAGTGTTGCGCTCCACCACCCCTGGCGTAGTTCCGGGATGATGGCTGCTAAGGTTTCTATGTGGAAAGGTATGGGTCGAATGTAACGGTTTAATATGGGGCGCTTGGAAGAATGTTGAAAAGACAACTACCCTTCGGTTTGGGACAGTTTCTAAGGCTTCTTTTAAGACTTCACAAATCAATGCATTTTAAGAGCTTATGACCCCTTAAACCCATTATGTGGCCCTTAAACCCCTTAAAGTTAATATTTATGCATTAAGCATTCCTAGTGTTGTATATAATAACAGATCACCAATTTTAGCACAAAGAAATCATCGATATGGGCATTTCCTTAAAGAGATTCTTCGCAAAATATGTCATTTGGCGGCCATTTTGAAAAAAGTTGGAAGTTATTCCTTGTGGTGTTATTGAACACATAAAAGTGAAAAACCAAACTTGACAAACCTTCTGAAATAATAGCAACAGGATGGCATGTGCCCCTGTCTATTTATTTACCTTCACTTAGGCTTTTGCATCCACTGTTGGATGTTGCTATCATCTGCGATCTATGCTTTTCTCGTCCAAGTAGTGTTTATATAGAATTACCTGGGGCGGACCCGTGTATTTTATTCTGCATTATGCGAGTCAGAGGTTTAACAATCACTTCTATTTGAACATTACGTCCCTTACAATAGGCTTCATGCAGTACGCAATCACCACGTATTAAAAGCGAACGCCAACAGGCAAAATTTACGATGATGTTATGGTCTTTGACTCCGCCGAGCCTGTGTTAAATGAACGGAAAAGGTTGGTTGGTTGGTTGGTTGATTAGATTGAATGGCGCTTTCAGCAACAATGGTTATGTGCGCCAATTACAATGCATTACGTAATTCAATTCACATCAGTTACGTTTTACTTGCATCTCAAACACAAAACGGTATCGTTTCGGTGCCACACCAGGCTGAGTCAACCGGTCATGGTAGATAGGCCGCGCACCACAACTATATCGGTACTACGTCTATGCTAAACATAACCGTATCCAAGCCTGTTACCCATCTTTCCCCGTTAGTTCACGCAGGCTATCTCCGGCCATATCCAAAGCTCGAGTCCCTAGGAAACGATATTCCAATACTTCAAAGCATTAACCGTGCTGAACACAACGGTAAGCCTGCGCTATCCGTCTGGTATCACGTGGAGGTATTATACCTATGTGATTTTAAAATTCTTAAACGGTACGATGTGTGTTCCTTTAAGGGATTGCAACGACATCTTACTTGCGATCAGTTGAGTGGATTCGTCTAATTTTTTTAACATTTCACATGGTAAACTGCTATTGGCTGTCAGTCATTAATGTGGTGAAGTATTAATTGAAAATGGCCAAAAGATGTCGCTGCGTATAATCAATCAATCACTTTATTTCCATATATAATACCTCAATAATATAAAAACTACAACATACTAATTGCAATATGGGGGATAAGTCCAAAAGGCCAATAAGCCCTGACAATGGACTTACCCTTGAATACACACAAAAGTTTCAAAATCATAAATAACACATTACAAAAGCCAAAACAAACCTACACAGTTGATGGACAAGACCAAAGGACGGTTCTCGGGACAAAATATCAATAGTTAGAACCGTTCATTATTTTTGCGAGAAAGTGTTGTTTAAGCTGAAACGGAAATGTTTACGGACGTAGATTGTTTTATTTTATTTTCTAACGAATTCCAAAGAATGTGGCCGTTTGTACGAATACTTGGTCGAAAAGTTTCTTTTTGTTCTTAGTTAAATTGAGATCATTTACATGTCTGTCTGAAGTCCCATGGATGTCAGAGCGTTTTATAAATAGTTGTATCAAAGTATAGCAAATTCATGTCTTGAATATTTTGAACATAAAACGCACACCTGTTCGAGGAGTACATGCCTCAAATAAGAAAATTGGTATTTTGCAACTAAGGTTGGGAATGGCTTCTGTAATGACTGTTAGAATTGTTCTTATCGCCTATTTTTTGGAGTTTGCAAAGTTTATTTAAGTAGACACCACAAGTTTTTCCCCATATGCGTATTCCACATAATTGAGATAGGCAAAATGAAGTACAATAAAGAGTATGTAACACACGATCCGGAATAACTGTTTTAGTTTTGTTCATGACACCAATTTCTCGACAATGTTTTGGAACCGCAATCGATATGCTGTTTCCAGGTGAGGTTTTCGTCTATTAAGACACCTCGAAATTTGGTATATTTCACTCTTTCCAATATT
This sequence comes from Ophioderma brevispina, assembly GCA_023653785.1. Classification (NCBI taxonomy): domain Eukaryota; kingdom Metazoa; phylum Echinodermata; class Ophiuroidea; order Amphilepidida; family Ophiodermatidae; genus Ophioderma; species Ophioderma brevispina. Next base: position 5,942 of record JAMKCH010021306.1, on the reverse strand, counting down.
GATTATCTAATTTGACATTCAAATCTGGTTTACTTTCACTTACCGTCATGTTAGGCGTGCCAATACCATTACTTAGTTTTTTGCTTGCGTTAACTGATAATTTGTTTTGCTTGAACCAATTCTATCATTACATCTGTACACTTGGGAGTACCGATTTTGTATCATGTGATAATAGGCTCATTGATCTGTATATCTCTGCTTGATCACCTTTGTATACGAAATTACTTTGGATTCTTTCCAGAAAGACTACGTAGTCTCCTTCACTTCCAATATATCCAGTTGTACATGCATGTTATTTGTTTGCCAAATACCTTATGTCTTTCATTGCTTTATGCCCAACCACCCTAAGTTTCTAACAATAATAGTCTGATACCGCGCTCGTATTTGTTTTAATGAAACGAATTGGCTTGGGCCTGGGACAAAATATTTAAAGAGTGACACCCTGATCAAAATATTATCGCAAAGGCAGTAGCGATATATTCTTGGTCGTTTAAGAAAATTGGCGTTCCCAAACAGAATCTTATTCTGCCGACATGATATTATGTCTCGCTAGTTTTAAAAACCCCTTTAGATCAATTTACATAATTGTAGGTTCTCAAAATGGTTATGACAAAGGGGGGGGGGGGGGGGGGGGGGGGGGGGGGGGGGGGGGGGGGGGGTGCCATCGTCTGACTTGGCCTTATACTCATATCAAGTAAGGGCCATCTAATCGACGCAAGGACTCAGTTCAGTAGCCATGGGGTGGCCTGCATCTTGATCACTTATTTTAAGCCTGACTCAGATAGCCCAATGTAAAGGACCCCTTCGAAAATAAATCGCAATTCTACAGAATAAACTTACTTTGCATATAGAGTAATCGACATTAATCTAGGAAAATTGTTCGATAATATTAAAATCTCAATTGGTTAAAGTCAATTTACGACGAGACCGTGCATCATGAAATGTCCCTTTAAATATTTTTCCAAATTTCTTTACAGTATGGTCAAACTCCAAAAGATTTGGGTACTTGGGGGAGAGACGAAGAGTTGTTGATTAAGAAGGCAGTCCAGGTTAGTTTTTAAAACACAACACACACACACATATATACACACACGCTTCAAGGAACACTGGCACATTTAAAACAAATAGTGCGCCCTCAAGATTTTTTCAAAATTGATATTTTTGCATGGTAGTAAAGCGTTTATATACATTAGTCTTCACCTGAAATGATTAAAAGCAAATTAGCGCCCTTATGGGTAAACAACGGTTTTATAATAAAATTACCCGGAGTCATTAATTCAGCAGACGACGGAAATGGCCATTAACACAAGAAAACACACGCCCACCCTATTAGACCGGTGTGAAAGTAATCATAGTCCGGCAGGTATCATAGTCCGGGCTCCATAGACGACAACGGAATAAAGCTGAAACTAATGTTGCGTGAAGAGTCAACTGAATCGATTGCCCTATTGTTCACCATTGTTCCCGGACTGTGAGCCCGGAGGACTATATCTCCTGCAACACCGGTCTGCGACCTTTATTGTTTTAATATCAGTGAGGACGAGTCTATGATATTCATGTAATAGTGACATTTGTTGATTTAACTTGTGTTACGGTAAATTTAAAAGTTAGCCTACAAATATACTTCGTATAAGGGTACCACCCACTGCCATAGAAGCTCGATGTCAATGAAATTCCCATTGAGTGTGGATGGAGCAAAAATGTTCACCTAATTTTCTCTGAAAATGATAAAAACCTGCAATAATTACTCGCAATATCCATGTTCTATAATGTAAGGAGAACACACGGAAAGTAATTTTACGTACAAGAGGTACATTGTGAGGTTTAAATCTTCATTGAGAAATTTCAATTTTGTGTACACTCAGTTGTATAAATGGCAGTGTGTGTGTAAGTGTGACTCGTACTAGAAGAGTCAATGTTGGGACTAATTATAGGGCTAGGCTAGCGTACATGTACGGATTGGGAGATATTAAATTTGGTTTCACCGCTGTTAGGAGAAATTGATTTTTTTGAATTAACACAGAAGTGAATGGGGATTAAAATAATTAGACAATACATTTCTCGAAAGAAACTACGATTTTGCCATGTATTGCCATTATTAAAACCATCAAAGGCAAATTTGGGAATGTTGCTCAATCTGAAATTGTTTGTGACCATATGTCACTTTTATAGGGCTATATAACTCAAATTAGTATCTGGCAACTTTAAAGCGGTTTTGTGGGTGTAGGTCATGTATGCCTAACAACAGAACAATATTATATTGGATTGAAGAATGTCGGATATTTCATTACCTGATTAACTCCATAAATTTAAGGCGAATTGGATATAGCACAGTTATGTCGCGTGTCGCTGTGTCGAAGTAAAAACATTGTTCAGCTGATTTGAAAATGTGTACACTTGACTGGAAAATGGACCAAACCTGAACATCAAAGTGATTGGAGATATGTTCTTAGTTTGGACTGAAAACCTTCTTCAGTAGTGTTTCACTTTAACAAGTTAAACTTGTTTCTGAATCAGATGAATCTTCATTAATGAACAGTAAAAAATAAATATTTTAGTTCTCAAACCTCTTCTACAGCGCAGAGAATACAACAATCTGTTGTCCCAGGGAAACAAACCAGTGGATGTTGTAAAACTCTTTTACTGTGGCGATCCAAAAGCTGGCAAAACAACACTGAAAAATTCTTTGACTAAAAAGGTAATTGATTTCAGTTATTTATAACACATTGGTTGTTGTTATATGGTGCAAAAGAGTGTACAATTGATGAAATCGTAATGTTGAGACTCCCAAGCAAAAGACAGGGGGCCTGTGACCATAGGAAATCTCTGTCAGTACATTTCGGTCCGTGGGTAGATCTTGGGGAAAGCTGTTGTTTTTGTTGCGCGTATGCATGAAGTACACTTTGCAGAAATTTTTTGTTTAATTAAATAAACATATCATTGTGTTATTTCCATAGCAACCGTTCTTGACACTGCGAAACATCCTCCCTTGGAAGTCTCCACAGGTAATTTCATTTTCATTATTTGTGTGTGTGTGTGTGTGTGGTGTGTGCTGTGCGTGTGTGTGGATTCGCTTGTTATATGACGCACCTTTGTAATTATTTCTTTAACGGAATTTCGAAGAGCACATGTGGTCCAGTGGAAAAGTGCAGGACTCGTGACTAATAGATCGTGAGTTCGAGCCCAGCTGTGGCCAACGTGTTTGTGTCCTTGGGCAAGATACTTAGTCTCAATTGCCTCGTCGACCCAAGCAACAATTGGTTACCTGTTATTGGTGATATTACAATCCAAGTGCTGATAGGATTGTGCGCTTAGCCAGCTGCCGGCTAGATGAAGCGAAATGAATGTGACGATTTCCTGATGGCAGGGTAATAATATCAATCAGCGCATTGGGACTTTGTGTGTAATGCGCTATATAAGAATGGTTGTATTATTATTATTATTAATCAAATGAAATATCTGAATTGTTAATGGACAAAATATAATGCTCTATTACTGCAGGTGAAGTGTAAGAAAAAATACGTGATATTGTTACATAATGTTTTCAATCCATTACCTTATTAAGGCGCCCTGTCTAATAAGGAGAATAAGTCGGGTGAATGAGGATGCTTGTTAAATAACTCTACGACACAAGATTCTGATAAAGCAGAATATAAATGTCTATTAAAAATGGCAGATTATGTTCGTTTCTAGCACGCTGGCAACACATCTGGGAACGATGATAGCTATGACAGCACGCCTGGAATTGATGTGGCTAAGGAAACAATACCGAAAACCGGACAGTTTCAATGTGGGACTGCGCAGGGCAGTTGGAATATCATATTACCCATGCAATGTTCATGGGCGTAGAAAACTCCATTTTCACCGTGACCTATGATATTTCTACAAGTATGACATGTATCGACACAACCTGGAAGCGTGTAAGTATACCATTATTTGGGGTTCTCGAGCTTGGTTTGGGTAGGGACGTGCCTCCGAGAGTCTAGAAGTAAGATCCATATCTATACCAATTTTTGCCGAAAAAGGAGATGCAGATTTTGGGCCAAATTTTACACAAATTTAGCCATTTTTCCTCAAAATTTCGAACTTGTTAGCATATTTGGAAAATATTGGTTTCAGATTGAGGAAATTGGACTTCTGATTGAGAAATTTGATTAATTTTCCGGCAAAAAGTTTGAAAAAAACCAACCATTTCTATACCAACATTGGCATAAAAAGGGTCATTGATATACCATAGTACGGAATGAGACATGGTTTGTGTCACAAATCCCCGTATAAAATCATTTTGTTGAGTACCCGCCCGCCCCGGGGTTACCGGAGCTCAGATTGTAATTTGATTTGATTTTCCGTTAAAACAAATGTGCTTATAGTGTTACACCGAAAATGCGTGACTGTCGAAATCGCGTGCGCGTGATTTCGGCATCTGTCTGTCGAAATACCGTGATATCACACTTTTTCGGCACTAAATTTATGCCGAAATCACGTGATTTCGCCCTAAAAGCAGCTTGTCGAAATCACGTGAATTCGACAGCAATACCGATTTTCCCCGTGTACTTGGCGCTCTCTGCCTGCGCAATGCTATGCCTGCGCTGAGACTGAACCTTGTATCCGGGAATCAACCTGCTTGCATATTCCCATATATAAATGAGCGTGCGGGGATCACAGTTCAAGGCCTTGATTGTTTCCCTGGATTGTTTATGTTGATAATGTTCGACCGGCATGAGATCAGCTTAAACGTATTTTCCACCAACTTGGCAATTTTGTATGGTGCATATTCGGAATCAGCACCCTTGAATTGTCCAAAAACACTTTTCAAACCTTTTAAGTGTATTTTGAGTAGAAGTTCCCTCAAATATGTCACCTATGGATCCCCTACTACCCCTTCTACCGGGCATATTCGTGCCGTCACCTTCCCCACAATACTCGGAACACACGTAGCCTATAACCTTCATACCACCCCACCAGACCAGCTCAGACCCACCCCGCATACCAGTGTTCTTATACCCACACGTACAATCAGCATGACGGGGTCCAATGCACACTGCACGCATGCACATACTCTCCGTTGAATATTTCACTTGTCACCAGTTGCCGAAATTGCGTGACGGTCACGCATTTCAGTGATCACGCATTTTCGGCGTAACAATAGTCCATGAGCCGAGCAAAGGAGGCCCTCTATAATCATAATAGTTATATTTCACCATCAATTTTGAGTTGGTGTTTGACAACTACTTTATCATGTACGCAAGGTGTTTTTTATCCACAAAATACACTTGTATCAAGAAAAAATGAGAAAAGTCTGAGAAACTTCAGGGACATGCCCTCTGGAAAAAGTAAAGCTTAGAGCATGCCTCCATTTCAATGACCATTTATTACTTATATGAAGAAACAGGAAGATGTTAAAAACTGCCCGTTGTCATGGAGCTTGTAAGTGACGCCTAAAGATAGACCTTTTGTCTTTCATAAGCTACAAAAAGGCTACACGAGGCAGCCCTTTATAACAAAACCCAAATACCTATTAGCTGATGCTACTAAGATTTGGATTATATAACCGTCTTCGCACCAAGCAGACTCAAATATAAACACAATGGCCCATGACCGCGCTATTTATATCATGAGCAAGTTAACTACACTATGTAATAGATAAAGGATGAGAAGCACACCGTTATGAAAAATTATGGTGTTTTGATAAGGTCTGGTGAGCCTGTTAGACTCCGACTAGCGGCGAGCCTTTAGGCGAGCCGCTAGGTCGGAGTCTAACAGGCAAGCCAGACCTTATCAAAACTCCATTATTTTTCATAACGGTGTGTTTTTAATTCTTTATCTTACATATGCGTCGAGACAAGAACTAAAATCGTTTTTATATAATTATTCTATTATTACTATCTAACGGCCGCAGCCGAGATGCTGTTCACCATGTAGCGCCAAATGTCCCTGTTTGT
>JAMKCH010021305.1:0-45704 GCA_023653785.1 Ophioderma brevispina | reverse complement strand
GGTCTCCTGTTGGGGGGTGTGAGCACTGTTGATTGCCATTGAGGCAAAAGGTACGTGAGGCATTAATGTTGAGAACAGTGAGCAGAAATGTGAGAACATTGAGCAAATGTGAGACAGTGAGCAAACGTGAGACAGTGAGCAAATGTAAGACAGTGAGCAAATATGAGACAGTGAGCAAATGTAGTCAAGGGTGTGAGAATGTGATATAGACTGTGGTGAGCAGTGGTGGGCTGGAGTGTGACAAGGGGGCTGGGGACACATTCCCCTCGGTTTGGTTTTGCATGGGTGTGGTAGGAGATCCATTCATCAAGAATCACATTATTAAAGCCTACATTTTAGTCCAGCACTTTCTTTAAAACATTTATTTGCTGTCCATTGGGGGTATTTTGTGTCCCCCACTGCAAAAGATCCTGTGCAATGTTACTTTTGTGAGAATGTAAGCGCATGTCGAGAATGTGTGTAATGTAGAATTGGAGGGTGTAGGAGGAATGTGTGAGAATTGATGTAGGAGAGAATATGTGAAAAATTGCTATGCTTCGAGACTGTGGAGTTGTATGGATCGCATTTGTGAGACTGTACAGTGTGTGATAGAATGTAAGTGTATGATACGAATGTGAGTGCATGAGAGAATGTTTGAAATATAAGGTTGCAATGCGAGAAAGGTGAGAATGTAAGTGCGAAAGGATGTGTGAGAATGTAAGTGTATGAGAGAATGTGAGTGCAAATGAGAGAATGTGGAATGTAAGTGTATCAAAGAATGTGTGAGAATTTAGTGCATCGGAGAATGTAAGTGCTCATAGATTTTGGAGAATTATCATCAAGAATGTAATGCATGAGAGAATGTGTGAGATGTAATTGCATGAATGAATGTGGTTAGAATGAATGCTCAGATGAATGGTGTGAGAATGTATGCCATCCTAGAATGTGTGAGAATATAAGTGCATGAGAGAATTGAGAATTTAGTGCTTGAATAATTTGTGAGAATGTAATTCATGAGAAATCGAGTGGTATGAGAGAATGTGTGTGGATAGGAGCAAAGTGTGCGAATGTGTGTTTGAGAGAAGTGTTCGAGAGAATTTTTGAGCAAGTGTGTGTTAGAAATTAATGAAATGTGAGAGAATTGTAAGATAGAGTGAGAGAGTTAGCATTAAGCAGTAATCCCAGCCAATGACATTTTCCCAGATTTTTGAAAGTACTAGCACATGCCTCCCAGAATAACAAAAAAATGTCTTAACAGACTGCATAACCCTAAAACAAAAGGCTGTTATCCTCATGAAATTAACTGAAAATAAGATATTATTATCTTTAAAAAGCTAACACTATATGTTTGTACGAAATAACTGTCATTGACACTGAAACTCTCACATAAGATGGTCAAACATATTTGAGATTTGCACTGCGCTGTGTGCTATCATAGAATGTCACCAGTTCACCGAGCTACACAGTTAAAATGTTAGTTTAAAATATTTTCACTTTTGAGATATTTTTGTAACTGTTCAAAAATCCTTCACAAAAAGGTTTATCTTCACCATGTCTAATTTGGTTTCCATCTTCACCATGTCTAATTTGGTTTCATCAAATCCACCGATTTTCAAACCTCCACCTTATTGTAACGCTAAACCCTTACCCTAACCAGGGGCGGATCCAGATTTGAAAAACGTCAAATACCGGGGGCCCGAAAGGCTTACATGTTCAAAATGGAATGGGCGATTTTGCAAGAATTTGCAGAATTACCCGGGGGGCGCGCTCCCCGTCCCTAGATCGCGCCTGCTACCTCCTAAACCCTACATTAAATCTTAAAATCCTACTTACAAATCCTACTACAAAATTAGAGGAACCATGAACTTTAAGTGCCCAAAATCAATGTTTCACCTAAGTCATTTATGACCGTGCTTTTGTCATTGCAATCCTGAAATGGCCATTGAAATGTACTCATACCACCAGCCATCGTCTGCTCTTCTTTTAAGGGGTTTGACCGTGTTAGTGATCTACTTTATAAATTTCTAGAATTCACATATTTAGTATTTACAACGGTGCTGATAAAGAATCTGAAAAAAAAAATGGGGGTCATCGACTTGTTTTTGTAGATCTTTATCCGAAACAAAAAAGCTATGTTGTCACTTTTTAAACCATGTAAGTCTATGGGGAAAAGTAAAAATTGACATTTGGATAGCCTACAAATAAAAACTTCTCGCTAAAATTTGTGAATTTCTAATATGGTTGAGGTCCCGCTAGAGGTCAAAATTTTGAAATAAAAATAGGGGGTCACCGACTTACTTTTTCCATTAAATGCCTACAATAACTCAAATTTTAATAGTCTTTTTACATTTGGTGGGCGCCCTCGTTGGGCGCAAGAAAAGTTTGCGGCACATCGGTACGCAGCAAAGCAGTGACGTGTGGCGTAAATTTTGCTCCGGAAGTGGCATAGAGGGCTCGCGATTGACGCGATTTTGTGTTTTGTTTTAATTCTGCGCAAGAATAAACGCAAACAAAATGCACAGAGGTCCACGATATCTGCGCGTGGAACTTCGCACCTCAAAAAGCGAAGTCTGTCTTTTTGCCGCTGGAGAGTGGGGTGCTAACTTGAAGCTCAAAGCTCAAAACAGTTAGTGCAATTAAACAGATCACACGTCAACACCTTTAGGGAGTGGCAGAGCCTTTAAAAAACAAACTGGTCTAGGTTTCAGTAACCTTCCCCTTGGACGACAAAACACAACAACTTATTTGAAAGGTAATATATTTAAGAAAATGATGTTGTGGTTGAACTATTTTGTGGCGGGATGATTTATAGGCCAAAAAATACAGTTGGGGCTACAAATATTAAGCCAAAATTTTTATTTAAATTTTTTTTTTAAAGTAGAAATCTTACAAAGTTTTTGTGATATGGTATCCCTTTTTGTTAAATAGTTGTATACATTGCCAAACAAAGGGTTCAGGGTAATTACTCGGTTGGTGAAATTGTGATAAGAAGAGTGATTCTTTTAGGAAAAAAAGGTGTGATTTAAGAAAATGATGGTTGTTGAAATATTGGTGGCCTGGATGTTTTTAGGCCAACAAATACATTTTGGCTAAAATTAAGCAAATTTTTTTTAATTTTTTTTTTTTTTTTTTAAAAAAAAGTAGGAAATATTACATTCTTATTTATCCATATATACATACGAAATGATCCAACTATTGCCACATTAAAAAATTTCGATGCGCCCATGCCTAGTAGCGGCTCCGATCTGCATCGGTACGCCCATCCATGACGTTACTGGCATCCAGAATCCTTGCTCTTTTTTGTGTCTCAGTTGGGGCAAATGGAAAATTTTAATGGGATAATTAAAATAATAGTTTCCCCTTTATCGCCCGATTACGGCGATTTGTTTATGTACTATAATATCTGATAAACATCTACCTCTACTACGGGTCATCGGAAGTGTTGGATGATGATGTGTTGGTGCAGTTGAGATGTTTTCTTTATACCGAAATCCGGAAGTTTGCTAAGTAGTGGAATTCGGAAGATTCTAAGGAGTGGAATTCGGAAGCTGTGAACATAGGGTATCAAAAATATATTATGTATTATCCATTCACATGTGACCCGCGGAGCCTCAGGGCAATTTTCGCGTTGCTCGTACTGCGGGTGTTAAGTGGACTTATTCCTGGCCAGGTTTCGCTCCCCCCTATGTAAGTCCACACTAGACCGCCAGGTCATGTGGGGATATTGTCACAGTCTCGGGTCTGCTCCCTTGCATTATTATATTATATTTTTTCGCCAATTGTCTATAGCCTCGCGGTGCAACCATGTCATTTGTGTTCTCACAGCGTACTAACAGCTCGTGCCGATGAATCTAAATTTTTGCTCACAATCTTCGGGGGGGTGACCTGTGTCTTCTGTCGTCCGTCTTGTCTCTTTGGCCTTTTTCTGCTCTCCCCTTTTGGAACTCCCTCTATTCTCGGTGCGGGTCATCTTATCGTATCTAACAGCCGTTACAAGTATGTTTTAATTTTGATGTTGGCAGAATGAAGGACCGCTTCAAAAGTGTTTCTGGATGTAAATAGTTCTTCGAGGACAAGACTAAGACCCGCCCGCATGAACTTTGTGTGAAGTGCAGAAGCTTTTCAAGAGAGAGACCCTGTAATAATACAAACAAAGGGTAGACATAATTGGAGATCCTGAAATCTTTGATGATTGGACGTGGTATATGGAAAGAAAGTTAAGAGACAACGGCCAAGGCTAAGACCGCTCTCTCCGTTCAGGCATCTCCCTCCGGGTCGCTCACCGGTGAAGCTTCAACCTCTACCACTCAACCTAGACTAAAGTTTCTACCTTTGAATCTATGCTTTCCAGACGTTATATCTACGGGTGCTACAGACTTAATTGACAGGTTATAGGGCAAGTTTCGCCCAGCGCACCTCTGCAGTGATTATAAGGGCCGTTGATTTATGTAAATTCCTAGTGGTACGTGATTACTTACGACTGGCTGATCTATCCACTCTTCATTCATGTGAAATTGGAAGATGTCAACGGTTGAGTAGCTACGGTTCCAGTCTCTATAACGGGTTCGAAGAAATCCCGCCGTGGCCTATTGACTGTAACAATACACTCAAGTGATCTAACGGCGTCTCGGTCTCACCAGCCGATAGAAATCTGCCTCAGTCCAGTGATAATTCAGCAATACTGACAAGTCAGTCTGGCTCTTTTATCCGCGGTGTGAAACTTAAACAACCTCATTCCACACCGGCGTCCTTAGTGTTGCAGTTGATTAAGAACTTAGGGCGACTCCCATGGGCCGGCAGTGAATGAAGCCCCAGCCCAGCGGCCTTGTTAAAAAGACTCCGATGCGGAGATGTGTTTTATGAATAAGGGTGGTACCAGGTGGTACTCGTAGTCTGGCGGCCTTTTCTGTGGCGGCTGGGTGCCGTAAGTTATGCTAGTTATAGAGTAATTTATGATATGATGATAATTCTATAATCAGCTCTACACCTCTTGACGGCCGTGTATTACGTCCCCGTGGCTGTACTCATTATGGTGCGGCCAGGGGCCGCCGATTATTCCCGATAGTATAAATACCGACGGGTCAATAGTTTTATGTCGAGGAACATGAGACTTGTTAATGGTGATGCGGAGTTAGATATTCTATCAATGAAAGACAGATTTTCCCTCCTTGGCCTTTCGAAGGAGTTAGTGGTTTGTTCATGCAGAGGTGTATTACATTTAGGGAAATTAATTTCTCCACTTTCCTACCAAGATTACGTTGTTTCCGTCCGCCAGTCCGTCCACCTATTACTTCGGGCCGTCCCGTGTTTCTCCGGGTGTGAATTATTTAACCGTTCCTCCGCCGATTTAACCGTCGGGGTCTGCCGTCGTAGTTCTTTCTGTAATTCAGATTATACTAATCCACTTCTCCATCGGGCCACGCGGTCCGTCCACCTATCTTCTTCAGCGACTGTGTTCACCGTCCCCCTTCCGTTCAAGTCAATCGACTAACCGTCGTCGTAGATCCAGAAAGAGTTCTTCTCCATCTGTATATTCATCTGTTACTAGGAAGGATAAGGAGCGATCTACTGTATCTTCTATACATCGTTCACCCTTCCCAGTGTTGCAGTCCACTATACGCAAGTCTTCCAGTGAAGTCTCCGTAAGAGCGACGATCTCTGATATAAGTGCGAAATTTAAAACCATGATGACTAGGTAGTCTCTTCAGAGAGACGTCCATCATCGCTGGCCGACGTCTCCACGGGATCGCTCTAAGGTTTAGATACTTCTCCTCTTATGCCTACAAAGTCCTTCACACAATAGTCGAATAGTATTAAATCTCCTAGCCATGACTATGGAAGATCTAGAGGCTCCCTTCCGGTAGTTCTTCACGTATAGGATCCTTAGTTCGTATATCGGATGATTCTTCTGGTTCAAGACTTAGTGGAGATTCTTCCATAAGACTATTAGATAGACCAAGTTCTGATCATGTAGAGAAGAAAGCAGTGGCTTCTCAACGTTTTCAACTTAGACGGAAATGTTCCTCTAGTATAGATGACATTGCCTCTTATTATGATTCCTCCAGTTAAAGAGCGAATTGAACGATTTCAAGTCATTATTCGGTATTAAAATGCTAAAGAGGATGATTTCTCCAAGTTAAGAAGAAATCTACAACCTGTGAATAAGGGAATTCTGTTTCACACCATGGTGTAATGAATCCTGAAGTTGTTACGTCTTATTATGTTGATAGGATCTATCCTCATCATGACTCTTTCAAGTGATTCATCGTAACAAAGAACTTCCTTTCCTCGATGTCAGCTCCTAGTAATACAGTCCAAGTTTTTTAAAAGAATCATTAGGCTACTCAACCAATACTGGCTGGTGCTACTCCGCTCATTGCACATGCTATGTCAAGGCACTTCCAGTCTTGAGCGCACTGGTGATAGCTTGGGTGGAGGCGCTGATTTGATCGAGGATACAAATTGAAGAGATTTCCCATTAGGACTCCTTTTCCGATGTTGACTTTTTCCTGACGGCAGATTTCGTAGACCCTAAGTACCCCCCTCATTTCCTCCCCCCCCCATGTTGTCTGCGCCCCTTTGCAGCTGTTGTGGTTCGAGGTTGAAATGTGATTCTGCTTAGTGGCTCAAGACTCTGTCCTTCAGACCTTGTCTGACTGCTAAGCATTGTAAGAATCATGTGGTGAAACCTATCTTCTGTTACAACAGCCAAGACAGCCGATTTAAGACAGAACTTTTGAAAGTTCAGGAAGTGCCATTTGGACTGACTATCAGAAGAAACTCCCCTTCTCAGATGGATTCCTTATTCTTTCCCTACATGTTAGGAAGATTTATAATTCTTCTCATCTCCTAATGGTTCCCATACCGTATGCTGGGATAAATGAAGTCTGAATGAAACCCTTATGCAAGCCAAGACCATTCCCACCAGAACCAGCCCGGGGTCGAAGGCGGTTCTTCTAGAAACTTAAGGAACCTGTCCATAGATTTGTTCTTGGAACTTGAAGGGCCAGGAGGGTTGATCCTTCGACTTTTGAACAGATTGCCCGTAATTGTAATGTGAACTTCGATTGTATCCTTGTTGTCTCTTAGCATCCTTAGAATGCTTTATTGGAGCCCCTATGTAGAGTCTGTCTAGTGAAAGCCATTGAGAGAAGCCTTTATACTGTGAGAGATCTTCATCACGTTTCTAAAACTCTTGCTCTGATTCCTACTGAGGTCTACTCTTTCTACTTTCTTCTACTTCTTCTTCTTTCTACTTTCCTACTTCTTTCTAACTGAGCTTTTTAACAAAGATAAAAAGATTTTGCTTATTACACCAAGTTAGTGGGCTCTGAGGAGAAGAATGCAAGTTGTGAGACGCTTTGGAATTTTTATACAAAGCCCAAGAAGTTTCTCCTGAATGCTTCCTAGAGGTACAGATCTTTTTGGGAAGCAGTGGTCGTATCTAAGTTTAAAAAAAATAAGTAAGCCTCTCCAAGAAGAACGAGTTTAGTCAGCTGCTGATCCAAGTTTGCCAATTCTACAAAGACCGATGTTTCTTCCAGATTTAGAACCGTATGAAATACAGAACTTACGATTATGGCTTTCGCAGAAGGACTCCCGCTCCTAGTTATGCCCTCCTAACTTTCGGCATTCGGAGCTAACGTAAAATCTAAGACATCAAATCCAACTATAGAGGCTCTAGACAGTAACAGAAGTTTCTTTCCTACTTCCTACTGCTGCATACGTAGAGGGCTCCAGACATGGCGCGAGTATGATAAAAGATACAATTGAACTCTACCTGCCATACTGCCAGTGGAGGGGGCGTCTAAAGTTATTTCTCGCCGGCATGGCAGTCGATAACCTCGGATCTATGGGTTTCTTCAAACACCTTTCAGAAGATTACCATTTGCCGTTTACCGCTCTGTCCGCCGATGAAAGTCCTTTTTTGCTCTACCCTATGCCAAAAGAGACTTAAAAGGCTATGATTTGAAAAACCGAAGTGAAGGAATTGTTAGTAAAAAATGCTATTTTTTCCATATAAAGATATGGAAGGATTCTATTCGTATTTCTTCTTCATACCATCGCAGAAAACAGGAGACCTCAAACCGATCATAAACTTACAACTACGCCCTCTGATCAATATATTCGTCCGCGGCTTTTCAGAATGTAATCTCTCAGCTGTCATCAAATAGTTGAAGAAGGGCTGGTTTGGTGCAACATTTGATTTAAAAGACGCCTACCTTCATGGTTCAGTTTTTCCTCATCAAAGATGGCTCGCTTCATTTTAGACAACCATTCTACCAATTTCGAGTTCTGCCATTCCGACTTTCTACTGCTCCCCTGTACTTTACAGACAGTGAAGACATGGCATAACTTCTGAGAAGGAGGGGTATCCAAATATTTGTCTATCTCGATGATTGTTGTTTGTAGCTTCAAGCTAATCAAGTGTGATAAGTCAGTTCTTGGTTATGAAAAGGTGAAAGAGCTGGGGTTTCATGATAAAACTAAGAAATTTAATCTCATCCCAAGTCAAGCCGGGAGTTTTTAGGAGCAATTCTGGACTTGAAGAAAACCAAAGTTTTTCTACAGAAGAGAGAAAATCACGAAATTGTGAGATAGTATCTTTCGCATTCTGAAGCAGGAAATTTATCTCCTGCGCATCTATGGCTCCGCGGCTTAGGAATCCTGCAGCTAGTAGACCCTTCTACTTTAAAGTTCCTTAAAGCCAAATGATTCCTGTGTAGCACCTCGATTGTTATGCAACACAGAATTTCTTATGGTGGGAAAGAGGGTCCACGAGATACCTCATCGAGTTATTACCACGACGGATGCTTTCGAAGATAGGTTGGGAAGCATGCATGACATCCCACAGAATAAAGGGAGTATGGCCGAAGATAATAAGGAATCTCCATATAAATATACTAGATGTTGCTAGGCGTCTAACACCTCTTCGGCGATTTCAAACGGATGGTTTCTGGTAATCAGTGAAAATCAATCAGACATATCCACTGTAGGTTGCTAACATAACCACCAAGGAGGAAAAGAGTATCCTTCCTCCTGTGCATTGCAACCATCCGCCTCCTCACTTGGTGCCAGCACCATTCAACTACCCTCAAGGCGGAACATCTACCGAGTGTTATCAACTGTCTAGAATACAGCTTTTTCCGAGGAAAATCACCGAAATGATACTTATTCGGGATCAACTGTGGAGTGGCATCTCAACAGCCGTGGATGCCAGATGATTTTTCAAAGACTTTTACAGGCCTATAGTAGATCTGTTTGCAAACAACAAGATTAACCAACTCCCAACATCACTGCAACGTGGCTAGCGGCCGAGAACCTTGGGGTGAGAGACTGCTTTACAATAAGTTGGGAGAACCTGATTGCAAACGCCTTTCCACCGTCACAATTCTGTTCTGTTCTGTCGGCACAATTCTCGGGTCCTGAAATTCTGGCGAAGAAGGGGTACTAACTCTAACACAGTTACAAAGCACTCAAGGTCAAGTGTGGCTGTCCAAAGAATGAGAGCATAGTTAATACTGGCTTGTAGCCCCATTTTGGCCACGTCAGGTTTTGTTTTTAAGACTGGTCAACTTGTTGGAAGACCATCCAAAACTGTCCCTTTCAAGGCAAAATCTGTTGGTGACGGACGAAACAAAAGAGTGTCGCTCCAAAGCGAAATCTCTACACTTGACTGTGTGGCCACTCTCAAGCTCGCCTTAAAACGCAAAGGTTTTTCAGAAGAAACTGCCTCCCTGGCGGCGGGAGCAAGAAGGAGTCGCCTCCCTGGCGGCGGGAGCAAGAAGGAAGTCAAAACATCCTTATTTACTATAGTAGACTTCGAGCTTCCACGTCCGTTGCACGAAACACAAGTTGATCTGCCTTCTGCCTCTGTATTCCGACGTGGCTAACTCCTTACATCTCTCTTTCAAGAAAACCTCCAATATTCACTATTAGAAATTACCTGTCTGCCATCTCACTAACCATGATAACCCCGTACATATTAGAGAAGATACAAAGTCCCCCCCCCCCCCCCCCCCCCCCTCTCTGATCTCATTAAGGAATGCTTTATAAAACGTCCTACTGTTATAAAGCTCACTCCATCGTGGGATCTTCCATTGGGTCCTTCAGTACGTCGCCCGCGAGCCGTTTGAACACTTTGAATGAAGCCACTTTCTCGATTTACTAGTAGCCAAGCATTCCTACTGATGGCTGCATCTCCCAGACGATGTTCAGAAATCCATGCTTTGTCTACAGCCTAGAAGTATAAGAGATTCTCAGATTCTCACAATGTCACTCTACTCTAACTCTCTGGTCCCCTCTTGCCTTGGTTTGCAAATGGCCAAAACAGCAGACCCTACTCATTATGCACCGTCAGCTTAGTTCTTCCCAGAGCTTCCCCGATTTACTGGTGCCCTGAAATGTAACGCTGGTGTCCAGTCCAGAGCTCTGCTCCTCCCTCCCCGACATTATTACCACCTTACTGCCTTCCCCCTTAGGAAATCGATGGATTCGTCAATATCTGACCACGTCTTCCTCACAACAACCTACAAACTACAAACAAAAACAATACAACCTATCAAAAACTCTACAAGAAACTTTACAAACCTGCAACAAAAGCAAACATTTTTAAAGCTGGGGGGTCACTCAAACTTTCCTAACTTCCCTCATCTCTGATTCTTGAAGTGAAGCCTCGTCCCTGGACAGTAACATCGCCATTTTAAAAAACCCGCATGCTCATGAAATTAGAAGTCAGGCAACATCAAGGAGGGCTTTTCACTTAAGAGTGAACATCCTGATAATAATGGAAGCAGCAGGATTGAGGACGCCTACACGTTCAGACTTATATGAAGACTCCTATGTATACAGTAACCAAATCGTGACCAAACCATCCGTCCGGCAAAGCAGTCCGAGTAAGAGGAGGGATGGCATGCATCCTTATCAACATGCTCATATGTTGGAGTGCCTGTTTTAATTATAACGAAACAAGTGCTTTGACATAGATGTGCTGATTTTAACATGTTCTTTTTTTATATATTATATGGCATTACATTGGGGCAAATTATCAAGCTTCCATTAAAAACTTCACCTGGCGAACCACCTCAACACCTGATCCTAAACGCAAATACCCATAGTTAATGCTACTTACCCGGCTCCACTTCCTCCTCCACACCTAGTGACCAGTTGTGGCAGTCATGCACTAAGTTGGATCATTTCGTAAGGTATATAATGGATAAAATAGAATATACTCACTGCACCAAGGTTGTGAATTGGTCTTTTAATACTGTATACATTTCGAATGATCCAACTAGTAACCCTCATCCAGCCCTTCCCCGCAAGTGAGCTTGGGGAAGCGTAACAAAAATGAGCAGAACAGGAATTTCTCTGGATGCCAGTGTGACGTCTGGATGGGCGTGACGAGCTAAGCGATGGGACCGGTGGCTACACATCTTCATTTCACCGACGCCGTAGGGGGTAGTGAGAAATGGTAAAGGAGGGGTCCGCTTTTCATTCTTCCCCTTGGTGTCTCAAGGCCTTTTTGAGCACAAAAAATTAACACTAGAATGGAAATCATTCGTAAGTATACAACAAAGTGTATAAAATAGAACCATCCACAACCTTGTGGGTATAATTTTGTTTTAATATGGTTCCTTTTTGATATATAATTTGTCCAAACCGCTCCACTAATTGTAAATATGAAGGAGCCCCGCATGAGCCGAACATGTCAAGTACAAACCTTTTCTTCGTACCAAGACTTGACTGCTTGGTGTCAGTACTGGGTTGATCATACATTTTTGTATCGTTATTTGGTGTCAGTCATGTGTGTACGGGTTGGTTGTTATGGTCTATTGTGTGGTTCAATAAATCTAGTTGTCCTGCATGGGTATATCTTCTTATTCACTGTTTTCAAATCATTATTGTCAATATTGTTAGTCGCTTCCAGTCTGGTCTGGCTAAAAGCTGTGATTAATTTAGGGAGTTGTTGTTACATGTGCACCAAAATTAATTTTACAATTAAAGGTGCAAGGAGAGATTTTCAAATCACAGGTGTCCCCAAAAATGTGAAAATTCTGATTTTATCACTGGTGTAAAGCTTAATATCAAAAATTAAAGCTGAGAACTGTTTCGTTGGTACAAAAATTGTGAAATTTCTAATTTTGGTATAGAAGCAATACAAATTCAGCCTAAGTTTCTATTGAAATATAAGTTACACAAATCGACATTTTTGTTTTCATTTTAAGGTTCTATCTGTAAGAAATACACAAATACAAAGGTAGGGATCTATTGAGCATCTAAATCTATATGAAAACAAAAAAAACAAAAAAACCCCCACCCCAAAAAAACAACAAAATACATATCACAGAAAATTCTAGGAAACACTAAAAGACAACCCCTGAAGAGTGCTTGTTCCGATTTACTGTAATCACAATTGTAAATACTAAAAGTAACAAATACAAAATTGGGAATATGAGTTGAGCCTGGCACCTTGCACATACACCCCGCCAAGTAACCGTGGTAAACAAACTTGCGGTTTTGATGGTAGAACGCAAATGCTGTTGCAAAGCCCCATTCAATACTGTGCTATAGTGATGGTTAACCACGAAAACGGCGATTTTTTGTTTATATCTTGGGAATGAAATGGATTTGAAGGGCTCAAATTTCGGACGACAATGAGAAAAAATGACGACCTTTCATCTGATACAAAATCGATACTACTTCCGGGTAAATCATGGGGGTCCCAAAGACGATCGAACACGGCAACCTTTAAGAGGCTTCCATTAGTGAGTTAAATAATCAAGCAGGCCATGAAGTTTGGATACAGGGTTAGGTTTTTGGGACAAGTTGTCATACTAATATGATGCCCAAATTTCCAAAGTAAGTGGGATATGTTTTGAAAACTAAGAATAAGAATAAAAATGAAACTATATCAAAGCTACATAGGTTTGGTAAATTCATGTACTACACCCTTTGGAAGTAATTAAAAGAATGACTTTGAGGCAAAGGAGTTCCACCAGTTAATTTATTTACATTTTCCATATTTGTTCTCTAGAATCCTTTGTTTAAAAAAACTATAGGCCTTTGAAGAGGAAACTTTATTTTATTCTATTTTTTGTGTCGCCTGGCTTAAGGCAGAAGACACATAGGGATCGACTTTGTCCCCTTAATTCTGTTGTTTGATGTCTGTTGGTTGTTTTTCTTTTTATATCTGTTTTGTTGTTTGTGGTAAGATGGGCTGAAAATGTAAAATTGAACCTACATTGAAAAGTTGAAAAGTTCATTGGACCACTTGAACCATACGTGCAACTTGGATCCCTCATATTTTAATGAGGTCAAAGGTCACATCCCAAGGTCAAAGGTCATGTGAGGTCAAGTTGTAAGATAGGCTGAAATTGTAAAATTGACCTAAATTGAAAAGTTGAAGTTCAATTGGAACCAAACTTGAATCATAGGTGCACCATTGGGTCCCTCATTTGTTAATGAGGTCAAAGGTCACATGCCAAGGTCAAAGGTCAAATGAGACCGTTCATTACAAACCGCGACGGCAGGCGACACATGCGGTCCGAGGACCGATGTATTTTTTTTATTGCTTTTATGATATATTTTGCCCAAATCTCAATTTCATATTTGTCAACATCAGTTTAAGTTGGCCAGGTGAGGTCATGTGTATTTAATTTTAATACAAGTTTATAATATATCAAATAGATTTTCAAAATAATACCTTCAGAGAAAGAAACACAAGCTAATAATAGTCTAATAGTTGTGACCTTTCCCATTCAGAAAAGGATTTCACTGGCATGGTAACTCTATTTTTAAATTGGACATTTTTGTTATGATACTGGACAAAGGTCTTTGTTTATTTTTAACTGCTACTTAGTGTAATGACAACAGCAATATTTTTATGCTAGTGTGAAGGTAAGATTAAGGTCACAGCAAGATTAAGTTTTTAAAAGTTTAGAAGAAAAACATATTTGGATGAAATTAGATAAATAATCCCCTAGCAATGTACAAATTAGATCTCAAATCTGATTGAAATTCAGGATGATGTTTTGATAACCAGAACTTTATGTAGGGGATATCCTGGGTAATATCCAATCTTCCTTTAAAAAAGTAAGGGGACTGGTACCCTTTTGAGGAGGTGTTCCAAATCTTTTTGGTTCATAAATCGTTGACACACTGAAATGGTTGGGGTATAAATGATAACACTAGACTGGGACAGATCAGTTTGTTAAATTTCAAATTCTGTAGACTTAAAATCAAAATATTGAAGAAGAAAATGCCCTGAAATACCCCCAAAATGCATCTTGGATTAATTCTTTGAACCTATATCAATCTGAGATGTGAGAAAGAGGTCATGAAATTAGGTTGTTATCAAGCAAGTGTGGGTCATAAAACTTGGACTCAGGCCATCCCAATATATGGGACCCCCTTAAAAGAAAATGACAGCTTTTAAAGAGTATGATAATTCAAGTAATATCAAGATAAATTTGTCCAATTCAAATGTAATTTCACCTAATTAAAAGCAAAAGTATTGAAAAATAATTGAATAGTTAGAGTAAGGTCAGTGCCCTTCATACTACTGGCCTGGCAAAGTCACTAATCAGAATCGAAACATGGCTGCTGAACAAATCCCAGCATGCACCTGTAACCTTCAAAACTTTGTTACAATGGAAACTCCATTACCCATTCCTATTTCCCATAGAAAGTTATGGATATGACTAACCACACCCTTTGTGTGCTATTTGTACTTCACTCTTCCAGTACAATGCCAAAATTGCAGACTATGGCATCTCCAAATTTGCCACGCCTTATGGATTGAGGGCGCCGGAAGGAACACCTGGTTACCGGGCTCCTGAGGTCATACGAGGAATAACAACATACAATACCGAGGTAGGAATGAACTTCCATTCAGCGTCTTATGCAACTGACCCCGTGTTAACCTCAACCGTTGTGTAAAAAATCACATTCAAAGATTTCACATATCAGGTGTCCCACCAAAAATCAAAAATACTGATTTTTGCCCTGATGTAAAGCTTTCCATCAAAAATAACCCCACCTGAAAGGATTAAGCTGAGAAATGTTTCTTTGGTACAAAAATTGTGAAATTTCTAATTTTGTATAGGAGCAAATACAAAATTCAGCCTATGTTTTATATTGAAATATAAGCAAATAAGAATCACCTTTTTTCTCTCTTTTAAGTCATTTCTGTAGCCAAATACAAGGTAAGAAATCTATTGAGTGTATCTATTGAGTGTCTAGTCTTTATGAAATTACTATTATGACACAATATTTGGGTGCCTCAAAAATCTCTCGTTGCACCTTTAAGGAGTGACAGAAGAAATCATTTTGCCTTGGGGTAGTGAGCATGAATGAACAATTTGGTGTAGGAAATTTTTAATTTTGATTATGTCTTTTGTTATGGTTCAGTCAGTTATTCCTTCATTAGTTTCTTGCATTCATTCAAAGTTCATTAACTGCTGTAGCAAATTGGCTGAATTCAAATAAAAACCACATCAGACTTACTTGCACAAAGGAATAAAAATGCAGAGGAAAATTGCCCATTACCAATAATAATGTTGGTGACTGGAAAATCAGAACATGAAATAAGATTTATGAAAGATAAATTTAAATCTTATTTTGAATAAAATAGCAAAAGTATATTGAAAATAAATGAAGAGCTTAAAAAATAAATTCATTGTATGATTCTTATGTGCCAAATCTGAAAGCCACTGCAACAAAATAGTGACATCAAGCTTCTGTGTGCACATTGATAGAAGGATTAAGATGGAAAACTTGGTCCATATGCACTAAGTTAGACCTGGACTAAATTTAGACCTGGCCTAAGTGTAATTTGATTCCACCAGGAAAAAAAAATTCCTGTGCATTGACATGAGGTATTTGTATTTATTTTGAAATTTGCATTTTAATCTATCAAATTTGCTAGTTACTTTATGAAGAAAATGTTAATAACTGTCAATTTTGGACAAAACTAATTTGGACATACAGACCATAGAGTTTAAAACCCGAAATCTTAAAGGGATTAGCAGCGATAATGCGAAAGAATCGAAAAACTGTGGAAATGCATTTTTTAAACTTATAAATCAGGGATAAGTGTGTACAATTCCATATAACTGCTTTAATGTTGAAACAAACCACCAAATAGTGAAAAAAAAATAAGTATTTGAGGAAATTTGTCATACCGTCTCCCGAAAATAGACATACAGCGACGGCATCTCAAAATCTGTACTAAACAGCTTATTTGGTTTACACCAGTAAAAAACAAACATAGATCAATAATGTTTGTGTTTGAGGTCAAACTGCATTGATCATGGTGCACAATATCACGCTGAAAATCTGTGATATTCACCAGGAAAGGCTTTTTTGATCTGAAGTCGGAATTTTGATACGCACGTATAGAAATTACAGAATCAGATAAAAAGTACTGCCTTGTCTTTAATACACGGATTTCAAGCCCACCTCTTGCAGGTTATGTTCGCATATCCATGCCAGTAACAAAAATATAAAAATATGAATTTTGATGATTTTTTCGATGTTTTGGATTAGCAAATCGCTGCTAATCCCTTTAACCAGGAAGGAAAACAACTAATACAGGCCCAAAGTATAGGCCCAAAGTACTAACATCAAAATACATTTCAGTAGTAAAAACTTTTTACAAGCCAGCATAAGACAAGTGGGCGCTCACGCTATAGCCAGAGAAGAAAGTGCAACAAGGTATAGAAGGAGAAAAGAATAAATTGTGGAAGGCATACAAAAGAGACAAAAATGACAAAACAAATGTCACCAGAAACAACAACATATTGGGCAATGAGCCAGGCTTGTATTGCAAGCTGTCATGCTAGCTTAGCATACAAGAATTTGAAAGAGAAGTTGGGATAGTAAACCCAAAAAAAGAAATGTTTGCATAGGAATAACCTAACAATAGAAAAGTATAATGTGTAGGATATTTTTAATTGGTACTTAAACGATGGCTTTTCATTTGTAAATATGAACATGGTTTATTACCAAGTACTTGCAAAGTAGGAAATACTTAGATTTGCAAAAGGGATTAATTTTTTGAAATTTGCTAAATTTATTTTTTTTTAAATTATTAAAAAATCAGCTTTTTGCATGTCTGTAACAAGTATAGGTATCCTAACATACCCTATGAGTAATAAGTCCAAAAGCAACCTAATAAGGACAAAATTGGATATTTAATTATTACTCTCTGTAAGGACACTTACTACAACACATAATTGAATGTCGATTCATTATCTTTGAACACTGCTGTATTCTTGCTTTTTCTGTCATTTTTTTCAGTTGGAACAAATTTAAGAGAATTCAACAGACTTATTCTTCAAAACTTCAAATATTTGACTCTAGCGGGTGGATCACTGATAGTGTCTTTAACATTATTACCATGTTAAGAAATATTTTTTCTTCAATTAGCAGAAACCAAATCATTTAAAAAGTGGTTTCTTCTTTTAATTAGCAGAAACCAAATCATTTAAAAAGTTTCCCAAATTCATGTGTGGCTGCTCTACTGTGTAGTTTATTCCTTTAAATTGAGCTTCTGTTAAAATGTTGCTCTACACAATCCATTGAATTAGACATGGTCATGTGTCATTGGTTGTGCTTGTGGATAGGTCCATTCAGGCATGGAGTAGTCACAATGAGGCAATGAAGTATCAACTCTTATGGCACAGTTCAATAGCTTTCATTCACAAGTGTATTTAGAAAACACACCTCCTGAGGTTTGTGTATGATATATGATACCTAGAATACACAAGATCAATTCATGTCAATGCATGTACAAGTACAACCTACTGAACTGTGCCCTTAGTTGATGAGCATATTGTAATTCAGTGTTTTGTGTGACCTATCACAGCAGAAAAGGTCTATAAGAATCACTTTTCCCAGTGATCAATATGGCCTTAGAGCTACAGATCCAGAAAAATAAATTCTTCAAAATGGACTTAGTAAGAGTTTTAGGTCTTGCTAAATTACTATCTAGACTAAACAAGCTAACTACTCTCCAGATGTGAAGATAGAGCAAAAAAAGGTTATTCTGCACCTTTCAGTCACTATTCACCTGTCAATAATTAAAGGTGCAACTAGCGATTTCATATATCAGGTGTCCCTAAAAATCAAAAGTAATGATTTGGTTGCACTGATGTAAAGCTCTCATCGAAATATCCTCATCTGAAAGGTTTAAGCGGAGAATGGCTTCTTTGGTCAAAGATTGTGAAATTTCTAAATTCGTATAGAGCAAATACGAAAGATTCAGCCTATGGTTTGCATTGAAAATATAAGCCAATCAAAATTGCCTTTTTCTTTTAAGCCAATTCTGAAGCCAAACACAAAGTAAGAAACCTATTGAGTGTTTAATCTATAGAAATTACTATTAGGAACAATATTTGGTGCCTCAAAATCTCTTGTTCGCACCTTTAAGCTAATAGATAATAGTGCTTAATCATTTTGTTTTCATTTTTTTGTCTATTTTAGAAACGTATATCTCTTTTGGTGCTAGCCAGGTCCAATTAGGAGTGTTAGGTAATGAAGTAATTTTTCCTAGAAATACTTAGAAGCAAATCTTAAACAATTCCAAAAAGAACTACACTCTCAATCTATACAAATAAGACATAGAATCAAATTTAGAAAAATTCTATTTGAAATTAATCTACAGGTCCATGCCCAATCAGTCCTAGGTTTTACAGAATTATTTTTAAGAATAACGTAGTACTGTTTTTCTCATTTACCCTGGAAAGGTGTTTAGGGCTAAACTGTTTTGATTGATATGTTTATAAATGAAAAGGTGCCCTATTTTGGTCAACCAATATTTATTGACGAGGCGGTCCCCGGGTTTCGTGATCACCTGGGTTTGTGTTATCACCTGACTTGAAGACCCTTGGGTTTTGCCAGTTCCTTTGGACCTGGAATGGCCCCTGATGCTTTGTCATGACCTTTTAACATTTTTGGCATCAACAATCGACCCGGCCCACCACGTTTCATCCGGATACACCAAAGTTTACCCCATTTGACCTCCTATACCTTGATGACCCCTAATGACCTTGGTCATGGACATTAAAATTTTGCTGACCTCAAGCGACCCCATCCTTCAAGTTTCATGTCTATACACCGTTTACCCCATTTGACCCTTTGTTGACCTGAATGGACCTGAGGACCCTTTGGATTCCAATAACCAATACAAACTCGGTCTTTGGAAGGTCAAGGGGCACCATCCCACCAAGTTAAGAACGTGCGGGACCTCTGGTCTCCGAGAAAATAGATGTGGTCAGACAGACAAATAGACATACAAACAATATAAGAAATAAAAAAACTAAAAAATCTTAAAAAAAAATCTGATTTTAGCTCTCATATCAAAAGGATTGAAAATATTGGCATGAAACTTGCACGATGGGGAGTATTGGGTTTCATATCAAGATAAAAAATTTTTCATAAGAAATGTCCTCTTTAGGTGGGATTATCGGCTACGACTTCATGCCCAGATCTTGTTGAAAATTCTCTCTGAAATGTGGTATGGTGAAAAAAACATGTGTACCAAGTTTTATATTTTTTTCCAAAAAGGCGTTTGAGAGATATGTAACTGGAATGCATTTGCAAATTCCATAGACTTTGTACAGGGGCTGATTTCGGCAGTATAGAAAATGACCAAAAGGGGGCAATTTTGTGAAAAACTACACATGTGATTTTCATTATCTCAAGTAATTGATGAGTTATAAGATTGGTATTTATTTAATGGTTAAAGAAATATCAAAAATCCATACAATTTTTTATGTGTGTCATCAAAAACAAGAACTGGTGGTCGCAACAACACTTTTTGGTTGAAGTATTTCTAGAAATACTGAAGTATCCACTTTTCATAATTTTTCCTAGAAGAAAAACTACAACTCCTGGTGATGATTAAGGTGTCATATGAAAGGGAATCAAAATTTAGAAAAATTCTCACGTTAGATTTTGCAGTGAGTGTGTTCTATTTGAAAATAACAGGTATTTTTTTTTAAAAAAAAAATTGTTTTTTTTTTTTTTTAAAAACACCCCATAAAATATTTTTCCCTAAATAATTTTTTCTAAAGAATTAAACACTTGATTCAAAAAAGCCCAAAATGAGATTTAGGTATTTTGTTTATACACACATCCCAAAATTTCAAATTTAAAAAAAAAGCACTTCCATTTAGGCTGGGAAAAATTATTTATGTAAAAATTAGGGAATTTAAAAAATAATAAATAAAAAACACTAAAACAAATAATGCAGTCTGAAAATGCAAAAAATTGTGGAGGAGAGTTCAATCCTTACAATAGTCAAGTTTGGACTCCAAATGATTCAGGGGTTTGGATTTTATGAGTCATTTTTCCTGCAGACCATTTAATCCGATGATCCTACCTAAGGTATCACTCTTCCTTTATTTTTGTACATGTTTTATTTTTCCTCAAAAAATAAAACAAATTTTATAAAAAACTAGAAATACTAAGAAGCCAATCTTAATAATTAATTCTGAAAGTATGAACTTACAATCTAAGCAAGTAAGGCATGAAACAGAAAAGAATCAAATTTAGAAATTCTCATTTGATTTAATAGTTAACGTGTCAACTTTTCCTTTTATACATTTTTTTTGATAAAAAATGAAGAAAAATAAATAACTCTCTATAAAGAGTAAGGGTCTTAAAGGGATTAGCAGCGATTTGCTAATCCAAAACACGAAAAATCATCAAAATTCATATTTTATATTTTTTGTTACTGGGATGGATGTGCGAACATAAACCTGCAAGTGGTTGGCTTGAAAATCATGTATTAAAGACAAGGCAGTACGTTTTACCTGATTCTGTAATTTCTATACGTGCGTCTCAAAATTCCGACTTGAGATCAAAAAGCCTTTCTCGGGGAATATCAGATTTTTAAGCGTGATATGGTGCACCATGATCCAATACAGTTGACCTCAAAAAGAGGTGGTCGTTCTTGGCTTTATGCTGTGTACTGTAAACAACCACATCAGCTGTTATTGTAGAGTTTGAACGTTCATTGCCTGTATGTCTATTATGGGCGGAACGGTATATGGACAAATTTTCTCAAATCCTATTTTTTTTTACATTGGTGGTTTGTTTCTACATTAAAGAGTTATATGGAATTGGACACACTAAGAGAAGATTTCAATAGCTTCCCACAATGCATTGCTTCCAATGAGGTTTTGTACAAGGTACTGATGTGGTCGTTAGTGTGAAAACCATGGGCTAAATTGACAGTATGATCACAAACTTGCATTTTAAGAGCGTTTCAACTCTAACGATCCACATGGCAACCTGTACAAAAAACTTCAAATGGAAAAAGCAATGCATTGTGGGAAGCTACTGGTATCTTCTTCTTGTACACATGATCAGATTATGTTGTAAAAAAGTGCATTACACATTTTTCAATTCTCTCGACAATATCGCTGCTATCCCTTTAAGTGCTAACCCTAACAGTTAGCGAACCAAACAGGAATGAAATTATGATGTACTCGTGCTTGTTACAGGTTGATATCTACTCCCTTGGTATCCTGCTCTTATGAGATGGTGACAGGGGGCAAGAAGCCTTTTGCTGAGCTGAGTCAGAGCAGAAGCGAGATGAAGCTGTTGATAAGGTATGTATGTTATGAAAAGACAAGAGAAAAGACAAGAATGTGAAAGTATCACACGGGTATTATAACCACGGTCAACGTTTTGTGGCCGACAGCTATAGCTGGAGGACCACTTAGCATATGTTGTGCGTGATGTAGGTGGGTGTGTGTTGTGGGTGTGGGGGTGTGTGGGGGTGTGTGTGTGTGGGAGGGTGTGTGTGTGTGTGTGTGTGTGTGTGAGGGATGGAGTGAGTGAGTGAGTGAAGTGAGTGAGTGAGTGAGTGAGTGAGTGAGTGAGTGAGTGACTGAGTGAGTGAGTGAGTGAGTGCCAACGTGGATTGTGTGTTTCACTAAAATGTTAATTTTTTTTTTTTGAATTGTTTTCTTTTTTTAAAATTGACCTCAAGTTGAAAAGTTGAATGTTCAATTGGAACCAAAACGTGTGTCATAGGTGCACAATTGGATCCCTCATATGTTGATAAGGTCAAAGGTCATAGGCCATGGTCAAAGGGTCATGTGAGGTCAGTGAAAAAAAATATGCTAAAATGTTAAGTTTTTTTTGTGGGCCCACCAGCTATAGCTGGAGGACCACTTAGCATCCGTTGTGCGTGTCGAATATGTATGTGTGTGTGTTGGTATGGTGTGTGTGTACAAAAATTGTTAAGTTTTTTAAAAAATTGACCTCATGAAAAGTTTAAGTTCAATGGAACCAATTCTGTCATAGGTGCACCAATGGGATCCATCATATGTTGACGCTGGTCAAAGGTATGTTGGAAAGGTCAAAGGTTCATGTGAGGTCAAGTTGAAAAAATGGGCTAAAACTGTAAAATTGATCTAAATTGAAAACTTGAGTTCAATTGGAACAAAACTTTTGTCATAGGTGCACCCTGCGATCCCTCATATGTTGATGAGATCAAAGGGCACGTGCAGGGTTCAAGGCATGGGGGCCCCACGCTTATTATTCTTTGAATATAGCGAGCGCGTAAGTCGAGAACCGCGAAAATTCTAGTTAAAAATGTGTTTTATTGTGGTTTTTTTTTTTTTAAAATTGACCTCAAATTGAAAATGTTAAGTTCAATTTGAATCAAAATTAATGTCGTAGGTGCTGTATCTATTTGTATACTTTTATTAAAGAAAATCAGCACCTATTTATCTGGAATCACTGTAACTACAAGAAGTTTACATCAGGAACCACTGTTTCTGCCCAACATATTCCTAAGCAAAGCCTTTGGGGTTTTAGAACACCTTTTGAGTGAATAGACCTGGATTAGTTTACCCAGAAAAGGATATGAAATTAGGTGGAGATAATGACCTATATTTTCACCGTTGTTTTATATATCGAATTGGATAGCAACCACGGAAACACCCCATGAGTGCGTCAGAACTCAGGTACATTGCACTCTGAATGGTTTTCCCACCTAGTGTGACAATGCTACATGGGAACAAAATACAAACAAGTGCCCCATTTGGCTTATAGTTCATATGCTTGAGAAGAGAACTCACAGATAGTAACGGGTGCATTGAACCGAAAGCCGTCATAAATTGTGTTACTTGTTGTTGTGTAGTCTGTAGTTGTAGGTATTTCCTGCATTTCTTGTGGGTATTATTTATCCAAATAATGATAAAAAATAATTGAATTGAGCACAGTTAAGGGTACCATTTCATGGAATCATGATACAATTTCTTCCAGAAGGAGATCAAATATGCATTTCCTATGAACTAAACAGTAAATCTCATGATATAAAACCATGTATAATAAAAAAGGAACCTTTCAATATTTGGTAAATGTAACTATGGGTAAAAAAAGCATTCTGTTTAAAAGTTGCAAGGATTGAAATGTTTTATTATGGCCATAGCATTTTTAGAGCTCTAATGACTGAACAACAATGGCAGTGTGTCCGATTTTTTTCATCAAGTAATATGGGTTGGGTGTGAATCTGTCAGTAGCGTAAAGGTGGGGGGCAGGTTTGCTGCCACCCCAGAGAGCTTTGACCGGGAAAAAAAGCTGAAACTCATGCTAAATCGGCCATTTTTTGCCTCCTCACCAGGAAATTTTCACCTCCAAATAGGAAAATACTTGCTCAAAACAACCTCCAACTGTACATTAATATGTTTGTCTCCTATAATGATTAGAAAAGTACATTTTGTCTAGGTTCCGACCTTAAGAAAAAGTGCTATAGCCCAATAATGGTTCAAGGTCATCCGGGGTGGTAAATTTACCCAATGCTCAGATTTTGTTGAACTGGTGCTAAGTTGTTATATTGTCTCACGGCATCCAAAATCTAATTAGTTTACAGTGTGGGGACATTTGTGTTGGCTAATTACAGCAAAATGTAGCAAGGGGTTCTACATGGTCTATGGGAGGTCACCTAAAACTTTCCCTGGATGTCCATTGGTAATATCACTCAACAGTACAATGCATTTTCTTGATTCAGTATGAACAAGAAAAATCATTTGACACCATTTTCAAACAACATCAGGAGCATTTTTCTCCAGGGTGACCTTGAAACCATTATGGGGCTATACCACTGAACTAAAGGTTGGAACCTAGGCAAATATATATTTTTTATCCTTATGAGGAGATGAATGAAACGATTTTGTACATTAAACATTAATTGGACTCGGTTTTCCCTCTATTAACATTTCCCCCTTGCAGGAGAGGCATCAGTCCGAAATTGAACGCCATCATTTTTGACAGTTTAGGCCCTATGGAAACCCAAACAAGCAACAAAATCAATTTTTAGCATGAAAATCCTATGGGAATACAAACGTAACCATGCTATATATAGAGGGTGGAATGATGGTTTGATGATGGGACGGAATCGGTGTTGATGTGATCATGAGGTGGTGCAGTTAGTGGTCAATGGCGGTGGTGGAGTGATGATGACGGGGGGTTGGGGGGTTGAGGGGTAGTAGAGTCTTTGGTTGTTACCTATTCAAAGTTTTGACTTTCATTTTGACAATTTTTGTTTGATACACTCCTGTGTATAGAGGGTTTAAGTAATTAGTTCTGACAATTAATGGCAGAAATGGGGGAAAAAAATTATTAAGTAAGGCTTAAAGTGCAACGAGAGATATCACATATCAGGTGCCCCTAAAAAATCGGAAATAAGTGCTTCATTTTTAAACTGATGTAAACTTTCCATTAAAAATATCCATGTTGAAAGGATAATGCCGAGAAAATGTTTCTTTGATACAAAAATTGTGATTTTTTAATTTCGTTATAGGAGCAAATACGAAATTCAGCTAGTTTTATATTGAATATAAGCATATCAAATCAACTTTTTCTCTTTTTAAGCCATTTTGTACAAATATAAAGTAAGAAATCTATTAAGTGTCTATTTATTGAGTTTACTATGAGGTATATTTTGACACAAGATTTGGGTGCCTCAATATCCTCTCATTGCACCCTAAATTTTCTTTTCATTATCGTCTTAGTAACTTAGAACTGAAATGGCTTGCCAAACAGCCTATGAAAACGTTTTCAATTTTGATTTCAGGGTCGTCAGTTGCACCAATCACCGCAGCATAAAGGTGGTAGCACCCTGGCCTGAGCTACAAGAACTCATTCTACATTGCATGGAACATGTGCTCAAACAGACAAACTGTAAGCCTAACATTGATGCAATATCAAGAGAAACTAAAAAACTGTGTAGGCCATTTCGCCGATTGGGGGCTGACTCATAAATATGGGCGTGACATCAAATATTGAGAAACAGACAGGTTGTTGAATCATTGGAAATTTGTATTTAAATGTGTAGAAGCTGCATAAACTTCCCCACATGTTCAATCGTAAGAATAGGTGTAGCAAAAAAACCATTTTATCATGCTGATACTTTCCGCTGTCAAACATCGGAATTATGAGTGAAAGTTCAGAGGATTTACTGCACCGTTCCGTATCAGGTTTCTCTCTCTTTGCCTTTGATCGCTACAGTTGGACAAGTAATATTTCGAATTATTTCCTTCTAATCATCTTCAAACATTTTACATAAGCCAACATTTTTTATGGCAAATCCTGAAGGTTAACCTCTATACTCGATACCATATTTGACTTGCATTGGTGGTAATAAACTGTGGCGTTTTCCATATGCATAGATTCAACCCTTCGAAATTTTGACTGTTACTGCATGCCACCTGGTTGAAGAAAGCCCCGTCGGGAGATGTCTTACACACGCCACGCTTTATAGTGTCATTAATTATTGTTGTGGCCTGAGTCCCCGGCCCCTCATTCATAACAACAAACATTGCGGATAAGTTCATACGTTTTCAATGACTGAAGGATTTAGCGGACTCATTTAACGAAATATCAATAGCTTCAACGGCTAAGTTTTCATCGTGAGACTAAGCTATACATTGAATACTTGTATCTTTTCGCACTTTGATATGAATAACACCACCGCAGGCTCTTCTTGAACTAAAAAAATGTAGCATGAATGAAACAAAAAATTGATATTTTTTTTTAACTATGGGGTCATAACGGCCCTATTAAAAAAAAAGAAAGAAATAACATACCCTGGTTAACTCTTACTCAAAAACCAATTAGTCCATGGCTACTCTTAGTCGGGACTGAGTCCATTCTAGGAGAAGGAACAAAAATAGATAGAATATGGAAATATAGGTAAGTTCTATTTCTGAATGCATCCTGTATTTCTTTAATATATTCAACGTTTAACACGTTTATAGAAAGAAGCAAACATTTATATGGTGCTGGGGTCTCCGATTTTGGTTTGGGTAGGGAGTGCCTTGAGAATCTGGAAGTAGGACCCATATAATCTATACCAATTTTTGCCAAAGAAAACACCCATAGCTATACAGAGATGCAAATTTTGGGCCAAATTTAACACCAAATTTGCCAATTTGTTTCTCAAATGTGTGACATTTTTAGAAAATTGAGGAATCAACCTGCCAACAAGTATGCTGATTCAGTTATCCTGGCCTCTAATTCTGGTATGCGAATTGTTGACCTGCTTAGGTTGTTTTAAGTAGTTTTACCATAAGCAAGTAGTGTGTATGAGCTTTATTCCAGAAGAAGATTTCATTGAACTAGGTAGTCTCATTCGGTAGGTAACTGTGCCATTAACGGAATTTGAGACCAGGTTGATCTGTTAGAAATACAGCATTTTTGTCTTGCCATAAGCTTGCTCAGACCAAGGCCTAAGAAATCACTATTTTGATGCAGCCAAACATAATCAGATGAACTACTGGACCCATGTTCATATGTGGTGTATTCTAATTGGGGTGAGAGGTTATGGGGGCTGATAAAGACACTATCAGTGATTTGAAAATATTTAAAATTTGCAGATAGCTTCAAAGTGAAGGATAAGTCTGTAGAATTATCATAAGTTACCTTTTCCAGCTGTAGAATGACAGGGAAAGGACGAAAACGGCAGGTTCCATGATTCGATTCCCCATTCAATTAAGTGTTGTAGTAAGCCCAAAAAAAGTGTCCGAACGGACAGTAATAACTATAATTTCCGATTCTGTCCTATTAGGTTGCCTCTGGTCTTATCATTTGCAGGGTCAGGTTAGGATACTCGTATTTGTTACATACATGCAAAAAAAAATCTGATTTTTGAGGATTTTTCGATTTTCTGATTTAGCAACTCACTGATCGTGTCTTTAACGGACATTCTTTTGAAAAACTATCATTTGTTTTTCTGCCACCAAATCAAATGTTACGATCCCCAAACTTGGTCAGTAAAGGCACTGACCCAAAGCCCCCGTATGATGTGTACTCCAATTAGAGTGATAGGTCATGTGAACGAATTAAAGGGGGCATTCTTTGAAAATCTTAGTATGTATGGATGAATAATATATTAATCCTCTCCTTGGAGATAAAAAAATTATTTCATCTTGTGTACCCTGGAGAACTAAGTAGTTAAAATTAAAGCCTTTCAGACTTAAAACTATAGATAATATTTCTCGCTTCCTATACATCCTGCCCTTGATAGGGCCCAGTTGGCAAGAGCGCTGTGGCGGTAATACAGTGGTCGCTGGTTTCGGAATCCGGCCAAGCGCACTTGGGGTTTTTCAAACACTTACGTGGAGCTTGCCATATCCAGGGAAAGATTTAATTGGGGTTCATTCATAGTGTTTTGGATAGAACGCTTGGTAATGCCGAGGGCTCAAAAAAGAACATAAAATCGTAATATACAATTCTGGTGGTATCCCCTAGGAAAGTGAGGGACACCTTTTCGACCTGCAACTATAAGCCCATATGAGGTGTACACACATTTGGGTTTGGGTCATTCAAGTATGTAGGGTGGATTAAAGGGGCATTCTGTCATCCTTCACATTCTGAAGTGTAAACCTGTGCAACTGTTGCACATTTTTGGATCAGATAAAGGCCGAGACGCATGGGCAAGAACCACCATGTTAAAAGCTCATTAACGGTGGATGGATAGTCAAGGATGTTATATAGACTGGATTACCAGTCAATGTGCAGTGTACCATACTATAATCTTGAATTTGTATGTATGTATCAGGCCGTATGCAGGATTCATTTTGGGGGGGTGCTGGACTTCAAAAAGTGGACCCTTTTTTGGGAAAAGTGAAATCTTTTTTTGGTTGAAAGCAGAAAATATCCCCCTTAAAATGGTTCTTTTGTGGGACTTTTTGAATACCTCATACCAAAAAAGTGGACATCATTGTCCAAATTTCCTTAAAGTTTGGACATTTTTATGCAAAAATTACAGCAAAAAGTGGACTTTTTCCCCTTTTGGGGGAATTTGCATTACGTACCACAACCTGCATACAGGTTGACATGTAGGTGTGTTGTTGTAGTCTAAGTAGGTTGGTTATGCGCGTTGAGGTGCAATGATTATGTGAGCATGAGAAACATGTGGTTGTGTAAATGTTTAGCTGCAAGTATCTTAGTTAAAGTGCAAGAATATTGCCTTGGACCCAAAACTTCAGCCCACCAGGACTCTACCCGTTCTGGTTTGTCTTTTGACCAAAGCACTTACGTTGCTGACCTTCCTATTATGTCTGGAATTAAAATCTGAGCGATGTCTTTCTTAAAATGCTGTGCGTTGACTGCGTTGCACAGCTGCACTTGACTAGAACAAGGCATCCTAGTAACGTAAATACGTTAGTGCGATTGGCCAAATCAGCAGAGGTCAAATTGTACTCTTGATGCATGCATCGCTCGGTGCGAATACCACTGCGATCGGCGCAGGGCGACGTCTCAGATTTGATCCAGACATAATATATGATCTAGAGTAAGTGAGCGGAAATTTTTTTTATAACCTGTGACCGCTTTGTTATTAAATATGATGAAACAGAAAAATATGGTGTTGTCGGCATTTCAATTTAACATTTGCTCACAAAGAAATTGCATAATAGTTGGCCCCGTTATGGAAAGTCATAAAAAATATCACCTGTAATTTTGTAACTGTTCCTTTCATTGTTCCCTTAGGCTGCACAAGTGCACAGGTGGTTGTCTTCTCCTATTCATTCAGTCTTAAGAAAACCTATCCACTGGTTAATGACGTCAATGTGGAATCATCAACAGTCAGGAGTAAGAATGCAGCTCTTTAACAATAATCAGATGATAATAATGGGCATGTACGAGTGTGGGTCGGTGGTCAATGAAACAGTCCGTAGGATTTTGGAGAGCTAAAGTTGATTGTCTGCCTGTTTTTCTTCAATAGGGACTAAGACAGTCAGAAGAAAATGATAGGGTGCACATTTTCGGGACTGCTGCCCCCTCCTCAAGGGGGGAAATGTACTACAGGGAAAATTTAAAATCGAGTCAAATTATGTTTTAATGTACATTAACATGTTCGTCTCCTTATAAGGATTAGAAAAAGTATATATTTGCCTAGGTTCCGACCTTTAGTTAAAGCGCTATTGCCCCCATAATGGTTCAAGGTCATCCTGGGGTAAAATTTACCCAATGCTCAGATTTTGTTGAAACTGGTGATAAGTTGTTTTGTATTGTCTCACAGGATCCAAAGATGTATTATTTTACAGTGTGTGTGACATTTGGACGGCTAATTACATAGCAAAATGTCGCAAGGGTCTACATGGTCTATGGGGGTCACCAGAACTTTCCCTGGATGTCGCAATGGTGATATCAAAAAATCAATTAAAATGCATCTTCTGTTTCAGTATGACACAAGGAATCATTTGACACCACTTTCAATAACATCGGAGCATTTACCCCCAGGGTGACCTTGAACCATTATGGGGCTATACCGCTTTAACTAAAGGTTGGAACCTAGGCAAATATATACTTTTTCTAATCCTTATGATGAGACGAACGCGTTAGTGTACATTAAAACACAATTTGACTCGATTTTAAATTTTTCCCTGTACTAACATTTGCCCCTTGAAGAAGGGGGCATGAGTAGGAAAATTTGCACCCCATCATTTTCTGACAGTTTAGGTCCTATTGAAACCCAAACAGCAACAAAATCAATTTTAGCATGAAAATCCTACGGGAATACACATCAACCCACACTATTAGATTGTCGCCTAACACACTGAATTATAAAACCTATCCACTGGTTAATGACGTCGATGTGGAGTCATCAACAGTCAGGGTAAGATACATACTGTCATAATAATCATGATGATAATAATGGACATGTTAGATTGTCACCCAGTGCAGTCACATAACCCACTGAATTGTAAAACTTATCCACTGGTTAATGACGTCAATGTGGAGTCATCAACAGTCAGGGTAAGATGCATGTTCTATCATAATAATCATGATGATAACAATGGGCATGTCAGATTGTCACCCAATGCGGTCACCTAATCCACTGAATTGTAATATATTTTCTGTGGTACAGATTTCTGCTAAGAAGTCCCAAATTAAATATATAGCAAAGGACTCAACAAAACAACATGAACAAACTAAAACAAGACTAGAAACCAAAGCAAAGTTAATACTAATGATGAGTCCCCACTCTCTGTTACTTTTTGTCACTATGCATATATTCTTTTTGGCTTACGAAGTAAGTCTATAACAGAGTGCTGGGTGATAGATCAATATGTTCATCAAACTTTATTTCCAATTACGACACAGTATGAAAACAAAACAGTGATATGGAGGAGTCGAGCAAAAGGTCTATAGGGCCCAAAACACTCACCCCCCTTGGAATACATTAACACGCAAGAAACAGGGCATAACTATCAAGAAACGCACAGAAAGTGTTACACTTGTAACACTTGTAACACATTTCTTGTTTTTTTTTTTTTTTTTTTTTATGACGTCGATGTGGAGTCATCAACAGTCAGGGTAAGATACATACTGTCATAATAATCATGATGATAATAATGGACATGTTAGATTGTCACCCAGTGCAGTCACATAACCCACTGAATTGTAAAACTTATCCACTGGTTAATGACGTCAATGTGGAGTCATCAACAGTCAGGGTAAGATGCATGTTCTATCATAATAATCATGATGATAACAATGGGCATGTCAGATTGTCACCCAATGCGGTCACCTAATCCACTGAATTGTAATATATTTTCTGTGGTACAGATTTCTGCTAAGAAGTCCCAAATTAAATATATAGCAAAGGACTCAACAAAACAACATGAACAAACTAAAACAAGACTAGAAACCAAAGCAAAGTCAATACTAATGATGAGTCCCCACTCTCTGTTACTTTTTGTCACTATGCATATATTCTTTTTTGCTCCCTTTTTCCAAAATTTATTTTAAGTTGAAGTCTGAGTTGGTTTCCCCCCTCACTGATATTTGGTATGTCATAGCTACATTTTTATCTGAATTCTTGGTGCCCTGTTTTTATCCTTGTTATCTTCTTTTCCCGTCCCATACTGGCCTGTCATTACACACGGCATTACAACTTTGTAAAACTCTTTAATTGAATTTGCTTGTAACTTGCAGAATTTATCAAGTATCATTTATTTCCCTATTTTGGCATAATTACATTTATATGCTGCATCACATACTTTATTCTGTTAACGGAATAAAACACATGATACAAAGTAGATGCAAAGAGGTATAATGTAATTATGCCTTTATTTCAATTGTATATTGTGGTAATGCTGAATGAAATATTAATTCTTATAAATAATAGATGTCATTGGTTAATAGCAAGAAGACAACAACACATTGCCAACCAAAGAAGTTAAAACAGGAATGTATAGCTGCCATGTTTGATTAGCATCCCAAGGAACCAAATTGTACCTTTCAATTTGTTTCTTAAAGGGGCATTTCGTGATCCACAACCTTCCCCCCCCCCCGACTCACCTAAAAATATCGAGATTTTTACATCATTTGAACCGTTAGCCTTAGTAATCCATGTGTACCTAATCTTAAGGAGGCTAGGACACGTTAGCTCCGCGCACTAGATCTGGCACTGTTCCAAGTTGGATTTTCCAACAAAAATGCTTGCGTGGCATTCTGAGTGGACTCGCGCGTAAAATCAGCAGCTGTGCCGTGCATGCGTCTATATGCGCAACTAAAACTATGGAAGCGCGAGAGATGCCTGAACGTGACGGTCAACCTAAAAATGCCAAGAGACTCCAACACCCTCTCAGGAAAAAAAAAACGGGGGAAAATCACCCAAAAGGACTCTGGATGAATAATGGTGAATGAGGTTTTTATATTACCCCATGAGGATTGCGAACGTATAGGTTTGACAATGTACTTGTTTTTAGTTTGAAAAAAAAGACTACTTTAATTGTAGGAATAGAATCCAATATTTTTTGTTTTCTATGCGCTGTTTATTCTAATTAGGCCTACATGTAGGCCTACCCCGGGGAGGCCTACTCGTGTGTCACAACCACCCCCTCAAATTGACCAAATTGCCTTTTAAAAAAAAACCCCGAGATTCTTATATTATCTGATCTCTTGGTCTAAGAGCTTCTAAGTATGCGTGCCGAATTTTACATGCGAAATTGACCTGGTGTTTTCTGATTTCCGTTTATGGATAGATGACAACACAGTGGCCTATGGGGCACCGTCCGGATCGACTTTAAATTTGGAAATAACCTTTTCTCGAGGATGGTGAACTATAAACAAAATGAAGGTGTTAGGATCATTGCATCTTTAAGTTTGAAAGTGCAACTCACATGTAAAAAACCGTTATTAAAACACGGCGGGAAGTCGATGAGTGTGGATGGAGAAAGAGTCTGTACAGTGTAGAAGAGGCGATGCATAATTCCGTTCTTGTTGAGGTCCCCTTTTGTAAAACTTTTACCTAAGACGCTAAAATTTAGCCAAATTTTAGTTCCTGCGCCTGCAAATTTTTCGAAATTTCACCGAGTTCCAAAGGGCCTATGAAAATGATGAAATCAGGTCCCATGATGTCCCCAAGTTCGGAATTCAGGGCCGCACATCCCTACCTGAAAAAGTTACCCCTTCCCCCTCAGCGCTATACCTCCATCTGTCCTCCCCTTCCTCGTCACTAAATTCCAAAGACTAATAAACTCAGTATTTTTAACGGTGTACAGCATATACTTTCTTGTTTTTACATGTATTTTGTTCAATACTCGCAATTTTCCCCAGATTTTCAGAGAAGTACTTCTCATTATAAAGGCAAACTATTAGGAATAAATAGGAAATTGGTCTTATGAAATGCGTGGTCGATACGCGCGAGAGTATTAGAAGCGTTGATATCGTGTAACCTATGTTGCGTGTGACACCTCCAAATGTCGCATAGACAGTTTTCTCACAATTTTGAACACTAAAAAACGTGTTATTTGTTACATTATTGAAAAAAGTAGGTCGGTGACCCCATCTTTTTTCTTTCTTAATCGAAAGCTTCTTGTAGTGCGCAACTTTTATTAAAATTCCATCCAAAAATTTCGAGCAGAATTTTTTTTATAATTAAAAATGTCTGTCGTAAAAATCAAATTTCCATAGGTTTGTGTACTAACTTTTGATTAAAAATGGCAAAAAATAAGTATATTGAATCAATATTATGTGAAAAACGAGGTCGGTGACCCCAATTTTTTATTTTGGATTGTTGGTTACCATCGATGGAAGTTTGTTCATACCGAGTTTCAATGAAAAATTTCGGACAGATCTATCGTGTCCTAGCCTCCTTAAGTGCAAATTTGGTCATATCTGTAAGAAATTCACAATTTTGTATTTTCTGTCCGTAAACGGACAGAAATTACACCACAGTGGCCTGTCATTGGGACCGTGGGAAACAAGCAATTGCTCATAACACAAAACCACAAGATTGGAATCAACTCAAATTTTGTGAATAAGCTTTTCTCAAGGATATCTAGTGAACAATGAATAAAACAGAAGGTGCTGGAATCATGAAATGCACCTTTAATTCTGTTCGGTTACCTTCAGTGTCACCATAGGGCATCCAATTACAGATAAGAAAAAAAATCCCCCAAAATGTGTTATGTTTGAAATTTTGCCCATCTTGAGGAAAAATGTATGGAAAAGTTAAGGTTAAAGGAGGATGGCCCGATTTATGTATATGAAAATTCAATCTTGATAGATTGGCCTTCACCCCAATACTCCATCGGTAAAGTTTCGCGCCGATATTTCAATCCGTTTTGATGTGAGAGCTAAAAACGTTATTTTGTAAGCCCCATAGAGTACTGTGTAAAATTAATATTTGTCTACCAAATAGGGGCACCTTTTCACTCATACTTCCAAACCAAACATTCTTAGCCCTAAATTTCACATGGTACAGAGAAAAATAGTATCTTTCTTGTCTTATACCAAAAATTTCGGCCACCTTCCGGTAATTTGGGGTTCTGGGGACGATCATTATGCGATCGGGCCATGGCCTTTAAGTCAATATTACTGATAGAAAAGTTAAGATATGATGAAATACTATATCCACATCTTGTGCTCATACAAATATTACCAAATAGACCACAAGCCCTGAAGATCACAACCAATACTATACTTCAAAGATAAAGCATTGTAATGTCATGACCTGGTTGCTAGGAGGTCAGGGGTCATGATATCCAACCACACTATGTGTAGGTGTTCCATTGTAAATACTGGTCTGAAAGCTTGTATCAGACTGTGAACCATCATGTCATGTGTTACATAAGCTGCTATCTCGCGTATGAATGAAAATGCGGCTGACATTGGAACCATTTTGCCTGCTCAGTTGCTGGTCATATAATGAATTGTTTGTCTTTCATTCCGCACCCATTTGAGGGAGGAGTAGTTACTGCTTGAGTGCTAAGTAGTTCCTGTATGTTTCCTCACCATGTTTGGGTATTTCCAAAAGCTGGTGGTTACTGCCAACCCGTCGAGCCTCAAGTGGGAGGTCCTGGTTCGATTCCCATTTAGATAATGAGTTTTATTTTACTTGGCCATCTTGAGGAGGACAAGATTCTTTATCTCTGTTTATGTTGATTGTATACTGATAGAAACATAAGCCTGCCAAGAGACCATGTCTTTTGTTTTGTGTGCATTCTTCCACCCAGAACTGTGTTGTGTCATTTATAACATTACAACAATTTTTAATGTTGAATGATTTCCTGTTTGTATACGGTTACTCACAACAAGAGAGAAGACTGTTGAGTGTGTTTTGCTGGTGGGGAGAAGTCTATCACTATGCTTTCTTGGATCAATCCATTCTCTGCAGACCCCAATGCTTCAATACAGTCAGTTAAGAAATAGATTGGAAAGTTGGTTGTGGTTATCCATAACTTTCAATAACTGTTACATCAATTAAAAGTCTTAACTTTTGACTGGCATTGAAAGTATATTAATAAGGCAAGTCATGGTCTACATTGCAACCATTTCCCCTCCATTTAACCCCCATAAATGCCATTTGCCAACCATTGAGCTTGTTTGTCTTAAAAGTTAACCTCAGTGTATTGCATAGTTTGCATTGTCTATTTCATATGTGGACCATCTTGCTATAATTGAATCAATTCTACTATTGTTTAAGGAAGTCCTTGAGGTGTCAGTAACTACAATCTAGAAACACATGTTAGCTTTTTTCAAAGCAAAATATCACCACACACAGAAAATACAAACTCGTCGTCGCCTTGCAGTGATATTTTTCTTGCTGGGTATATTTTCTTGTTATCAACCTCAGCCATCGCAATGTTTTTAAATGTTTTTTTTTTTTGTGAAGTAGTTCATCCCCAATGGTTTTTTGAATCAAGTCCATAATGCATTGCAATGGTGCCTATTACGGTACTGTTACAAACACATCCATACTTAGGGATAAAAGTACCATGAAGTTTAAAGAACACAAGACATTTCATAATCATGCGAAAAATTCCCAAGTACTAAGCACCTTGTGGGCGAAGAGCTAGAAGTCCAGGTTTTTGTGTGTTTAATATAGGGGTTTTAGTGAATCACCGACCTTATTGAGTGTAATTTCCAAACAAATGTTGCATTGGTGGGAATTGACGCAAGACCCCTTGTTCAATCCCCATTCATTTCTTTCTCCCGGGGATGTATTCACCAAGGGACGTGGTTTGAGCGTACTGGCTGTGGGGCAGGCTTTTGTGTTGGTTGGGACTCTATACTGCAACAGTTGGGTGTGTGTGATGTATCTGCAAGGCCATATAGGCTTCTCCATTGTATCCAGCTTGGATGATGCCTTCCTCACTACCGATCTTATCTGCCAAGTATGTGTAACACTTTCAACCCTGTTAGATTTGCTGTTATAGGTACTACACAAGTCAGTGTTTTTAGAGATGGCTATTTCACAGGTTTAATAATCGCGTACAATTGTCCATTTTACGATCCCGCACCTTTGCAAAATCTTTTATTATGTAGTTGCAATCCACCACGTACAAAAAGAAAATGCAATGCCACAGTGAAATTTACAATTTGTTCCATGGTCCTTTTGACTCCACCCACCCCGCATGCCCTTTGTTAAAAAACGTGAATGCCTTGCGGATTACTGATATAAAGGCAGTCGCCAGATTGGCTAAAAGTGAGTCTCAAGCAAATGAAGTTCTGAACTCGGGCAGTTTGATTTTTATATATTTAGTAACTGTATGCAACATTTAAAAGCTACATTTTGCTGAAACCCTCCATTTGCAATTTGACCAATTAATTCCCAAAGATATAATCACTTTAAGGGTGGCCCAAACATCGGAAACAAAAAGACATTTTCCTCCTTTTGTTTGGCTATATTCCAATCATATTTGCGACTTCCAACTCATTTTGCTAGATCAAATCACAAATTAGAAACTGTCAATAGTAAATTTTTGTCTTTTGATAGGTGTTGTTAAAATAATAATGTATCATGGCATGAAGTAAAATTAGCAATCGGTGCTACGTTAAGTTCGTTCATAAAATTGCATGGATTAAAAGCATTTTTCCTCTTTTTTTTCAAATATACCTATATTTATGTACAGATTGTAACAAATCTTATTATTGTTTGTTAGGTAGTCAGTTTAAATGTTTGTTTATTTGAGCATTGTGAAGTGCTGTTGGCTACTGGAATTGTCATTCATTACAGTAGTGACATATTAATTGAAGATTGCCAAATGATGGCGCCACATATTATGAACCTCTGTTACAATTGTGATCTAGGAAGCCATCTAAAAAAACAATGACCTAAGACTAGGCTTGTTTGGATTCATTTGAATGTAGTTTTTGTGCTGATCCAAATATGGTCATAAAATTAATCAATAATTTTGAAATTTATAAATATGTTATGGAGCATTTGTGGCCCCGAACAAATCCATGACAGGTTTATGAAAGATTGAGTACTAATACTGAGTACTTAAGATAAATCATGATGATAAGATAATTACATTATACAAAAGTACAATATATTCCAAGTAACAAAGAGAATATACAAATTACAGTGTCAAATGTAAGCTTGTGACTACATATTATGAACCTCTGTTATCTCTGCTAGTAAGGCCAAAAAAAAAATAGTTAGTCTCAGCTTCTTTTGGCTAAAAAGCTATGTGCTACGTTTTTTTTTTTACAAAAATAAGCTATGCCCTATGCGATTTGTTGATTTTTAACTTGGGCTGTGGAGGTTCGGCACATTCTTCGACCAATTTATACGCATCGCGAAATGAGGTGCGATGTTCCTCCTGGCTCACACAGTCCACGCTCGTGTGTGTTCGATTCTGTCCAAAAAATTATTTATCAGACTAGATATCTATAGGCATCAATATTCATACCGTCCTCTTCCATGCAAAATGTATTTTCCACAACACCAGACATCGTCTTTTGAAATGAGCAGGCGAGCGATAAAAAGCTCCTCTGGTGCTTCTAATGAGAGCAATAGAGGAGCGGTTGAAAAAAATCCTCCGGCACAAGTAAGAGGATTGATTTACTTATATTTAAAGTATACTCCAGCTATAAAATATAAAGTTGTGGTACAAGTCTCTCTTGGG
Organism: Ophioderma brevispina; assembly: GCA_023653785.1. Lineage (NCBI taxonomy): Eukaryota > Metazoa > Echinodermata > Ophiuroidea > Amphilepidida > Ophiodermatidae > Ophioderma > Ophioderma brevispina. The sequence goes on along the minus strand of JAMKCH010021305.1, from coordinate 7,839 downwards.
CCTTGTGGGTTTTGTGACAGTGAATACCGAGACTGCAAGCAACCCATAAACAGGAGTCTGGAAGAAATTAATTTAATATCACAATGTGGTATTTGTTTTAAAATTACTCATTTTAGCTCCAGTCCACTGGAAAACTACGCCTAAAACTCAATTTTAATAGTGTCGTTAAATCAACAATCACACCGATCACCCCCCATGTACCATGTTGTTTTTTTGGATAAGTAACAAATTTAGTTTCTGACTCGCATCAATAAGGTTTGTAATCAGTAATTATCGTTTATGTTCTTGCCGCACCTCCCAACGCGTGAATCTGTGAAGATTTTTTGCCCGTCTTCTGCGTAATTGTACGAAACTTCTGTTGGCCAGCTGCTAACCGGTCAATACTTTCCTTCTTATAAACCAATCTCCCATCGCATAAAGTAACTTTGTAACGAAGACAGAAAAGTGATTTTTCTGATTACTCGCGTAAACAAAACTGCAGAAGTGTCAAAGGGACTGCATCTTAAGATTCTGCTAAAAAATTGAACGGTTACATCATACTTTTGTCATGGTCACTTCTCTTCTTACATTGCCCGAAATATGGCGGGCTGCAGTAAAGGTCACGCACGAACCATACTGTGTTTACACTGCTTTCACATACGGTCAGAATTGCTTCTTCAAGAAATTACTCTTGTTTTTGTGGTCACAGATAAAAAAAAACAATCGCTGGCGCATAGTGCTACGTGCTGAATCTAATGTTAAAAGCAATTTTTTTTGGCCTAAAAGTGTATCGTCAGCATAATTATGCAAAATGCCTGGCCCGATTTAACTCAATTTGTAATCAAGTGTTTTGGGTGCCTATGATTCCTGTGAGGGAGAAACATTTTATGAAAATCAGACCATGATTTGGGTGACCACCTTCAAAGCATTGTTCTTATCTGCATTCACAACTCACCGGGTATCTCCTTTTACAGAAAGAAGCGTACCTTGTTAATAATATCGTTATCAATCCACATTGATATGCAAATTAACGATCATGGCCCGGCGCGGTGTTCACGGAAGTGGCGTTTACGCGGTACGCTTAAATCGACTCGCTGTTCGTCACGTTTAGAACTCAGAGTACGCGCAAGTACACCAGGAGCAAATTGCAAAGCAACACACAAACCAAAACTCTCGTGTTGCTTAGGATTTTGTTTATTTTAAATAATTAGTACTAGGAAACTTTTATTGTCGAACTGGGAGCATTTTAAGGGTTGTAAGTGAGAATAATTATGTTTTCCATACACGATATAATAAGTTTTATACAGATTGTCGTTGTTGAAAGTGTAGTCAAACATGGTACATATTGGTTCATCATCACAAATCAAACAACTCTGCATCCCGATGCGATCCGCGGATTTTTATCCCGCTCGAGTCGGCTAAATCCCGCCGCTTGCGGGATCACAAAACGCGACGCAGGATGCAATCGGTTGTTGATTTTGTGATGAACCACTCTGAACATGGTTTGGAATCCCTAAATAGTCACTCTGTATGCTCTATTAGTAAGTCATTATCACAGACCTTGGGACTTAGCAAGGAGTTTGTTGTGATATCTTGAAAATGGAATCAAAGCCTTAGCAGCTAAAATCTTGAAGTCAAACTCTAGGGACATGCTTCTATAATTGAAATGCATTCAATGGCATTAGACCATACTGCTAGCTCTGTATGTTATGGTTCACTAAATCAGATTGTTGGAATGGAGACAGTACTTTTGTAAGTCAAGGCTAGTTACCTTCATACACCAATGGGCTAGAAAGATAACTATTTCACAGGTTGTAAAATGTGCCAAAGAATGTTCTCATTAATTATACACTAAATTCACAGTCATCTATTAAAGGTGCAACGAGATATTTCAAGTCATCCATATTTTCTGTGATTTGTAGAGATTTCATATAGATAAGACCCTCAATAAATTCCTTACCTTTTATTTGATTACAGAAATAACTTAAAATGAAAACAAAAGGTGATTTCTATATGCTTATATTTCAATAGAAAACATAGGCTGAATTTCGTATTTGCTCCTATACGAAATTAGAAATTTCATAATTTTTGTACCAAAGAAACTGTTCTCAGCTTAATCCTTACAGATGGGGATATTTTTGATATAAAGCTTTACACCAGTGCCAAAATCAGAATTTTCAAATTATTCGGGATACCTGTTATTTGAAATCTCTCGTTGCACCTTTAAAGGGGCATTTCATGATCCTCAACCTCGTCCCCCCGACTTACCTAAAAAAGTCAAAATTTTTATATCATCCGAACCGTTAGCCTTAGAAATTCATGTGTACCTAATCTTACGTGCAAATTTGGTCGTATCTGTAAGAAATTCACAATTTTGTTTTTTAAATGGACAGAAATTACAGCACAGTGGCTTATGGCACCGGGGGAAAACAAGCAAGTGCTCACTAACACAAAACCGCAGATCAGAATCAAACTCAAATTTTGTGAATAACTTTTCTCAAGGATATTAAGTGACCATAAAAAAACCGGTGCTGCCTCAGAAATGCACCTTAAGTGCAACATGACAGAGTCAAATGACAGAGGATCAATGATTGATTGAATGGAAATAGTGAGTCACTTTGGCTTCTGGTATATGCTGTAGGTTCACAAAATTCTGTATCAGAAGATAGTTATGGCAATAAGTGCATATGGCTCACTTTTTTTTTCTTTGTGTGGTGTGTTTTCTGTGTGTGTGGACAAAAATATGCAAATAGATTGCCTTTTTTTTTTGGATTGCACTGTGGCAATGCCAATGTAGATTTGTTTAGGGGTTCTAAACATAAACAGGAACCATAGATCGAATTACAGATACTATGCTCAAATCTAATTGCAGGCCTCTTCTGTTGCACAAACCTCACACCAAGGCAGTGGCCAATGTGGATTAAGACTACACTCTCAGTCACACGTGCGTTTTGGTTGCCATCTTTGCGCTTGTACAAATGTAATTATATCCGCACTTGGGTCCAGTTCCTGCACATCTGCTCTACGCAAACCTTTTTGTCTCGCTGAACTTTGTTCGGCAAAGACTTAGTAATCACCTTTTCTGTCGGTCTGTCTGTTCATGCTGTCACGTCCTTTCCCGTCCCTGTCTGTCTGTCTGTCCTGTCTGTCCTGTCGTCCGTCGTTTTCCGCCGTCGCCCGTCCGCCCCTGCCCCCCGTCCGCCCGCCCGGCCCGTCCCGTCCGTCGGTCTGTCTGTCCGTCCCGTCTGGCTGTCGTCTGTCATGCTGTCTGCTGGCGTCTGTGTTCACTGCTTGTGTAACGATTGATCTTGAGTTCCGTAAGGGCTTCGATGATGTAATTTGGGGAAAGAAGCGGGTCCATGAGTTTCTAATTTGTCATAACAAGCAAAATGTTCCCGCAAGGCCTGTTGTGTACAAGTTGTCTTGAGTTCCGTAAGGCGTATCATGATGTAAATTGGTGGAAAGGAAGGGCTGAGAGATTCTCGAACTGATTAGATTTCGGTGGTATTTTCGGGCAAATTAGTATGGCAAATGAGCTAATTATCACAAAAATCAGGCGTAATTGTTATCATTTTGAAACGGTACATCAGATACGGAAAATTCCTCACTGCATGAAAACCTCTCAGGGTGTTGGAGGGGGATGGGTGTTGCGGGGTGTTTGGTGTGTTTGGTGTGTTGGGGAGGGTGGTGGGGTATCGCAGGTGTTGGGGAGGGGGTAGGGTATTTGGCAAGGCATTGTTGGGTGGGTTGCAGGGTGTTGGGGATGGGATGGTGTGTTTTTTTGCGGGTGTTGGGTAGGGTGTGTTTCGGGGTTTGGGGAGGGGTGTTGCGGGTGTTGGGGAGGGGGTGTTGCGGGTTTGGGGAGGGGGTGGGTGTTGAGGGTGTTGGGGGGGAGTGGGGGTGGGGTGTTTGAGGGTGTTTGGGGAGGGGGGTTGGGTGGGGGGTGGGGGGGCTTCAGGGTGTTGGGGAGGGGGTGTGGTGTTGTGGAGGGGGTTGTGGTGTTGTGAGGGGTTTTTGGGTGTTGCGGTGGTTTTGGGAGGGGGTGGGGTGTGTTGGGGCGTTGGGGATGGGTGGGGTGTTTGCAGGGTGTTGGGGGTTCAGGGTGTTGTGGGTGAGGGGGGTGGGATGTTGCAAGGGGAGGTGGGATGTTACAGGGTGTTTGGGAGGGTGTTGGGGTGTTGCAGCTTGTTTTGAGGGTTGGGCTGTTGCGGTGTGTGGGGAGGGGTTTGGGGCTGTTGCGGGGTGGTTGGGGAGGGGGTTGGTGGTGGTTGGCGGGGTGTTGGGGAGGGGTGGGTGCTGCGGGGTGGTTGGGGAGGGGGTGTGGATTTTGCGTGTTGTTATGGGTGTTTCCGTTGCGGGTGTTGGGGAGGGGGTGGGATGTTTCAAGGGTGTTGGGGAGGGGGTGGGGAGATTGCCGTGTGTTGGGGAGGGGTTGGGCTTTTCTGGGTGTTGGGGAGTGGGTTTGTGGTGGTTGCGGGGTGTTTGGGGGGGTTGGGTGCTCGGGTGTTGGAGGGGGTGGGATGTGTTTCGTGGTGTTTTGGTGTTTTGCCTTGTCGGGGTGTTTGGGGCAGGGGTGGGATTGCACAGGTTGCAATTGCAAACAGCACAAAAAAACAAACAAGGGTGTTGGGGAGGGTGGGAGGGGTTGGGTTGGCAGGTGGTTTGTGGAGGGTGGGGTGTTGCAACACACCAAAGGGTGTTGGTGAGGGGTGGGATGTTGTTGGGGGTTGGAGCAGGGGTTGGGAGTGTTGCGGGCTGTTGGGAGGGGGTGGGGTGTTGCGGGCTGTTGGGGAGGGGGTGTGGGGGTTGCAGGTTTTGGTTGGATTGTTGCACTTGTTGTTGTGGAGGGGTGTGTTGGGTGTTGGGTTATTGCGGGTGATGGGGAGGGGTTGGATTGTTTCGGGGTGTTGGGGAGGGGGTGGATGTTGCGGGTGTTGGGGAGGGGTGGTGTGTTGCTGGGGTTTGGGGAGGTATGGGTTTTGCGTGGTGTTGGGGAGGGGTGGGGTGGGTGGGTAGGGGGTGGGGTGCTGCGGGAGCTGGGGGAGGGGGTGGGGGTCTGGCAGGGTTGTGGGGAGGGCGTGGGTGTTGGGGTGGGGGAGATATCGCAATCCTCCACTGTACTGCTTGCCAACAACTTTTTTTGGGAATACACCCGTATTTCAGACAATTGCAATCTGATCTGCTGCACATCTTTGTCTTACATAGGAGTGGGCTGACATTTTTAATCAACATTCAAATAATCATTAGTGCAAAACTTGAAATGTAAATCAGATTATCACAAGAATTTTTCAAAAGCTGCATGTTATGTAGTCTGTATTTCACAAACAATGATTATATCAAATTTAATCTGTGATAAACAAGGACCATTAAAATCATATCAAAACACATGAACAAATTAAATTATTCTGTTAATGCTAGAATTGATTATGTTTGCTGATCATTTTCTAAAATAGGTTGTTTATATGATCCTCCGTATCTTTTGCGGAAGCCATCTCAAAAACACTACTTTGACTGAAAAAAATTTGTCAATTCTGTAATTTTTATTTATTTTACATGCATTCCTGGAAAGCCATCCAACAACCAACAATTCAAGGACTAGCTTTCAGAACTCTTTTGAATGCATTTTGGCATGCTGAATCTAATATGATATTATTTTCTATAGGGACTTCAGTGTATTATACAAGCATTATTTGTTTTAAAGAATGCAACCTGATACCATAAACTTGTGTGTGCATAACTTTCTCGCATTATTTTTTTCACACAACCATCAATCTGTTTCATCTTACAACCATTGAAAGCATTTAGTCAAAGATTTGGAAAAACACAGACTTTTCCCATTCCCACATTTTACATCACACTACAATTGGAAGGATGTAGTCAAAGATTTGAAAAACCAGGCTTCTCTAAAATATTTTACATAGCACTTTACTATTGACTATTTTTAAGCATCAAGCAGAACATTTTTCTGAATAGTTTTGATGTTCATAAAGTGTCCGAATCTGATTCCACTTGATTTTATCTATTCAACTTATTTTTCCCATTAAACTGTATGTAAATAAAGCTGGAAGCCTAAAAGATCAAACTGAATGATCCTTGTGTCACCACCACATAACTTTAAAAATAGCAGCATCAGCATCATCCTGTGACAAATTTAATTGCTTTAATAGCATGAATTATTAAATGCATGGTGAATTATTATTTTATAAATTGTTCACTTAAGCACAAACTTTAATTGGTTGACTTCTCACAAAATTGACAAAATGGAGAACAACTAATTAAATCTGCTTTAGAATCGCAGAAGTTTGAGTATCAAGTCAAATGGGGTTTCCTAACTTTGCCTCTCACAGATTTGTTCAAGCCAAGTAAATCAATGTTGTTAACACCCACCACCGCCCGAAGCTCATGGCCCGCAACTGCATTCATAGGCGCCCAAGAGAAAAAAAAAGGAAGAGGATAAACCGGCTGCCCCGAAGGAAAATAGGGAAAGCAAGTTTATTGTTTGCGGGCAGAGCTTCGCTCAACCATACCCCATACCCATTTTTTTTTTTGGTTCAGAGTAAAAGGTTAAAGGGCCATGCCAACACGGAGACACACTAATGCAAATCTATGCAAACTGATGGCCTTCACTGAAACCTGTTCCTATTTCCCAATTACCAGTGTTACAATTATCACTAGGAGTAATGGCTGACTGAAAGACCATAATATTAATATCACATGACAACATGATATTATAATTATGACAAGCCAGTTTAATTTGACGAGAGTATCAATCGCCACAAGCAAGCTATGGCTAACTGGGAGCTCCGTATAATTCATAATTGTTTTAATCTTAACCCTACGCGAACGAGGATGCATTCAAAAGCATCGATCCTTGGTACCGGTCGGAAAAATTGCATCAGCATTGCATATCGGCAGTCATTACAACTATTTTTTGTCGCGAACATGACTCTCAATGCTTTAAAATGCATCTGGGGAAAAACGTCTTGCATGGAAGAAAATGAGCGATTTGCCTTTTAAATGCATCTGGGACGTCTTCCCGGAAAAACTGACGCGAGTTTTTTAAATGCATCTGGGACATCTCCCCGAAAATGAGCGATGCTTTCATGCCATATGGGACAGTTTGCCCGCAGAAGATGGACAGTTGGCGCAATGCTTATCATTGCATCTGGGACAGTTTGCCCGCAGAAGATCGACTTTGGCGCAATGCTTCTCATTGCATCTCGGACGTCTTCCGGAACAAAAGAAGCGATCTTTTCATTGCATCTGGGACGTTTTGCCCGCAGAGATCGAACTACTGGCGGCAATTCTTTCTATTTCATCTCTGCCACGTCTTCCCCCGGAAAATGACGCGATGCTTTCCATTGCATCTCGGACATCTTCGCCGAAAATGACGCGTTGCTTTTCTTGCCTTTGGGCCGTTTACCGGCTAGTATGCACACAAAGTAGCGGGCAAGTCAGATTCATACAAAAACTATTTGCATGAACCAATTTGCGTTCCTTTTTCAAGTTCAACTGCCGTGGCCTTGCCACGTTGATTCTTTAAAAAAAATACAAGTCCAGCCTGCCGTGGCCCTGCCACTCGTTGTGATAAAAAAAAAGCGAACAAACCGGCAAAATTGAGGGTAATTCTTTGCCAAGCCCCTTACGCCTATGCATAGCCTATTTTAGCAAAAGAATTGCCCTCAATTTGGGCCGGTTTGTTCGCTTTTTTATCACAACGACGTGGCCGGGCCACGGCCATGCTGGCTTGTATTTTTTTTACAGAAATCAACTGGCAGGGCCACTGCAAGTAAAACTTTTGATTTCTTTTTTACCATGGGGAAGAAACTCCTCCTTACTCCTCGTGAGGATAACCAAACC
>JAMKCH010021304.1:0-43729 GCA_023653785.1 Ophioderma brevispina | reverse complement strand
ACTGGTGAATGGAAGCTATTGAACTGTGCCATGGGAATTGAGATTTTATTAGCTCATAGTGTATTCTCCCCGAACCCGCAAGGGTCCTTTTAGTCGCCTTTTACGGGACTATTTTAAACCCCGAACTTGCAGGGGCCGAAGGAGCAAAAGGCTTATCTTTGTACTTTACCACCCCATACCCATGAACTTTGACGTTCTACCATATCCCAGGGTAAGTGCCATAGTCCGAACTATGTCACTAAAATGAGTGCAAAATGTTCATGACTTTTGAAGCTCTCTGATGGAATTTATATTATACTAATTTGATCATGATGGTAAATTAACATTCATATTAATTTTGATAAAGTACCCCTTACCAATTTTACCAATTGATAAAAATGTCTATATATTAAATGGCTACAGATAAACAACAAAGAGAAAAGTGCCAAGAGAAAAAAAATCAGCCCATGGTTAAAAACGGGATTTAGCCAAATAGGTTATGTAGATAATATATCACGACCCTTTTCATCTGATTCTTTTGTAGCTCAGTGAGAGATGAACATCCGACTCTCCGTAGGTCAGTGGGTAGAATATCCGTCTAGTGATCTTCTTCCTACCATCTGATTGTCTGTCTAGACTGATATTTTCCAACTGAGCTACCAGAGAGTCGGATGTTCTACCAACAGTGGGTAGAATATCCGTCTAGTGATTAGACGGATGTTCTACCATCTGATTGTCTGTCTAGACGGATATTTTCCAACTGAGTTACAGAGAGTCGGATGTTCTACCAACTGAGCTGCAGAGAGTCGGATGATAGAACATCCATGTTGAGATAAGAAAGTCCCAGGTTCCAAGGTGTGCTCTACATTCCAAAATAAGTACTTTATTCAGAAGAAATTAGTGGTAAAAAATTCAAAGTCATCTGACAAACCTAACATTCAGACCAAAATGTTTTTTAATGTCATAAGGAATAAATAAATGTATAGTTTGCCCTACTTCTGTGATCTGGTTATGGAGTTATAGAACAAAATAGGGTAGAGGTCAATTATGCTATTTTCTTTGTTAGTATGGGGGTCAAAAAGAAAAGATAGCTATATTACAACAAAAAGCCACTTAAAGCTTAACTTGTTTTGTTACATAGAGTAAAAAATTAGTGCACACTAGAGGGTCGTCGAGTGCCAAATTGTGTAAACACGTATTTCAATACGGAATAAATCGCAATCTCATCATAGTGCGCAGTTCACACTCCATAGAAAAACGTTTTACACAATTTGGCACTCGCCAGTGGTGCTATGGTGTTATGGTAACAAGGTAATTTTATGACACTGCCATTGTTTTTAACTAACCTTGACTTAATTTACCCTACAAATCTTAATCAGAATATTGTTCATATCACAACTTATACCTTTTTGAGTCCTCGTGACTTGGGGAACAAGTTGATATATTGGTTTCTTAAAAATATGTATTTTGAAACTTTGACCCCTGTAGTATGAAAGACAATGGGATATCTGACCATTAGAAATATTTTGTGTGGTTTATTTCCTAAACCACCAAACAGAGGTATGGCAAACTATACAGTATACACTAATTTATTCCTTGTATTGAAACAAACAAGATGGCATACTTTTCAAGTTTATCACACTCATTTGAATTTTTACCCATGCATAAACTTTGACCCCTGTTTTCAAGGTGTTTCCCCACCTAATAGTATGTACTTTTTACTTTTTATACTTTTTATACCTTAAAATATGTTATTCTCTAATGCCATAGTATATGCACTGGAGAGAGAAAAATACAAGAGTGAGCAGGAAAACAAGACAGTTTGTAGGGTAAAAAGAAAAAACTTAAGAAAACTACTGGCTACTCATGCTCTTGCGGACCTTATATTACCTACATGTTTACACATTTCTCATTGATTTTGTAACAAATATTGCAGGTCATACATACCAGTGGTGTATGTTGCTATAAAGCCATATTCAGTAGAATCGAAGGTGTTGAATTCAATTCTCACCACTTCTTCTGGAACAATGATCGGATCTCCAAGCGGAAGTTCGTGGAGGCAAAACCTGAAGATTGCAAGAGACGAATGCTCCTCACCGACCTTAAGTAACACTTCATTGGTATTATTCTCATGCGAACATTCAGTTAGTGGTCACCGTGGTATATGGTAACAAATGATATTGAAATAAAATTGTTTGTATCCTTTCTATTTATTATCCAAAAGAAATTTTCAGCTGAAAACAATGTTGGTAGCCATTTTGGAGTTGCAAATTTCCCAGAGGTTAGAGTTAACGTGGAACCAGATTCTACAGTTGTTTTAAAGAAAAGAAATCAAGCATGATACATTAACGAAGATAGATCTCTGAGAAAGAGAATGTTGAACACAATGATCGATGGCACATTACAAGGTTACACATTAAGATATCTTGCCGTGATCGTGAATTTGCTGAATTAATTTGAAGTGTGCACGTCCCCGACATAACCCAAAAAATATATATATACAAAAATGCACAGAATGTTTGCCTAATTTAAAGTGCACTGTGGAGGTTTCATCTATTCTGAAAATATTGTATTTTTTTCCGTCCGTAAACGAACAAAAACTTACAAGACAGTGGTCTATGGGCAGACTGTGATGCGAAACTTTGCTCATACGTCAAAGCGTACATTCTGACTCAAAGAATATTTATTGAACCATACACAAAATGAAGTTGTTGAGATCATGAGAATGCATTTTTAATTCTTCTCTAAAACTGCTTATATTTGGATATTTTCAAACCAGAAATGGACACATTTTTGCACAAGCTGCAAACTTATGAGGAAACTGTCGGTAGAGTTTTGAAATGTTAAAAGCACCCAAGAAAAGAGATTGTTTATCAATTATAGGTCTATGTTGTATCTAACAAAAAGGCAACAATTAGCAACGTAAATCAAATTTTGGGCAAAATAGGCAGAATAAATATACACCAAAAGAGCTGGTGGACATTTTCATTCAAAAACAGGGTGAGGAATAGTTCATTGGTAGAACACCAGTGCTGTCACCTTCGGAGCCTAGTTTTATCCGTTTTAAGATAAGCACTCCTGATATATCTCCCTCTGTGAAGGTGACGTAGTAGGGAAAATTCACCTGCAGTATCTCTTTGTCTAGATTAGTGTGTTCTGAGGTCTCTGGGCTTTAGACCTGGTTTTGTGAGCGCTCAACCATTTTACTTCCCTCAGAACATATTGCTGGAGTTGCTTGTAGCTCCATCTGTCTGAATGCATTTGAGCTTCTGCTGAGCCAGATGACATGGCTCGCTCTGAGTGCAATTTTGGCTGCTGTATCGGTTATAGCCTTCTCTTTCCTTTAGGAATGCCCAAAGATGCCAGGCATTTGTTGACTGATGTATTGCAGAAACCTCTGCTAACTACTTCTATATGAAAGTAGTATGTAGACCATCTTCTGCTTTCACAGTCAGCCACTAGATCTTGGTATTTTACACTTCTTTCTTGCACATGCATTGGATAGGTTCTCCTCCGTAGGGACTGTCAGCTCTATGATGATCACTGTCTTTGTTTTGGTAGAAAAGATGGTGGTATCTGGTCTCTTAGCTGTCTCAGTGATTTCTGGAGGGAACACTATTGTTTGTGTTCTTCATCCATCAGGAATATCTAGTCATTGGCCTTCTTCAGAATGTTGGTTGGTTCTGTCTTAGGCATCAGCTGTGCAAAAGGCTATTGTATAGATGGAGTTCAGATTCTCAGGTGCGATGTTTTTTTTCTGTTTTTACTCTACGATGTACGGTGCCAGACCAGTAGAGATTGCTCTCAGTGTTTGGTCATGGCGCCAGTTGTATCTTCCGCTTTGTAAAGAGTAGCTACAACAATTGAGGATGTGGAACAGTGTACAATGGCGATGATGACATAATCGACTGAGTTTTGTTGAAGTTATGTCCACTTGACCGAACCCACCTCAGGATTTAAAAGTTTCAGTAAACCTGATAAAGCAACTTTTAAAGCCTGGGGTGGGTTCAGTCAAAGTGGGATATCAATTACTTCATCAATACTCAGTTGATCGCCATATATGAAGTGTCAAAATACGAGTAAATATATCAAACTTCCAATTATATCCCACAATGTATAATACGATGTATCGTGTGAACTCGACAGACAGATTTCAGGGGTGGTGAGGTTACTTTTTGGATGGGTTTACAAGCAAGAATCACTCTTCTAATCTGCTGATATCACAATTTACTGTCAGTTGTCAGTTGCAAGTTTACGTTTACTCTGGCTATTGTGTCCAGAATTTGATGAAGATAATGCGTTTTCCAAAAGGAATGCCAGAACTACGGCCGATGAGCCGATTACCATTTTAAAGAAAGAAAGCAAAACGCCTGAATTAGAGGATTACTAAACCTAATGACCTTCCTTCGGGAGATCCGAAGTTATATCATTTGGTTGAAATTTACTGAATGCAATACTTTGAATTAAGCAAACGTATCGACAACTTAACTGTACTTAAATCATGATGATGGGGGTAAGATAAGTAAGATAAGATAATACGGTGAAGTACCTTATTCGAAATAGATAATAAACAAAGATCACAATAAATAAATCTGTACTTACCAGGCATTTTAACAAGCTGAAAATTCAAATCATTAGAGTCATAATTGTAATGTCGTTGAAAGTTCGATTCAGCAAGATGACAAATCATTTGAGGGATAGTGGTATACTGGATATCGAACGCTACACAGGTGTAATTTTTTGTTGAAAGGCACCACGTGGCGCATTCCTCTTCATCTTCAACCCATAATGTTTCCCGTACAGAGGCCGTGCTGAGCTTAGTGAATGGGGAAATCTCAAAGAGCTGAAGATTACCACCATCTTGAAAAAAATATAAGTCAGAATATAACGGTAAGTAATTCCCCCTAAAAGTGTTCAGTTCTAGACCTGGAAAGATTACTTAGTTCTCTGTTGTCACGCTGTCATATATGTATGTATTATATGTATGTTTCTCGTCAACCAAGAAAGTATCCTTCACTTTCCATTCAAGAACAAAAATAAACCAATTAACATGAAACTTGGCATATATTGCGCACACATATTACGCATGTCGTCTGTCATCGCCACGTGTGAACATTAGTACCCCATCTGCATATTTTTTAATGGCTAATAACAAAAAAGCGGCGCAAGCTCTATTCGTCTTAATATAGCGAGCGCGCCAAGCCGATAACCGCGAAATTGTTTTTTTATATTGTTCGTGTCTTTTAAAACCTTTATCGATGATATCGATGATGATGATGATGATATCGATGACGACGACGATGATAATAATAACTATAGGCGGTCACCCGGCTTTCGCGATTACCTGGTTTTCATGCCCTTCCCGTGCCCCTTGTGGGGTCCAGGAGCCCAAAAAAGTAGATACTCTGTAAGCCTTCCCCAAGACGAAGGGGAACCTGCAAGTTTCTCGGTCGGGCGGTGTCCCAGTGCGGTTCCGGACGGACGGATGGTCAGGATTTATTCAGCTGAGTAAGCTGGTCCGGGGCCGCGTGTATCCATGACACGGACGTTTCCAGCATGGCTCACTTTGATGGGGAGGATTGGGAACAGTCAGGGATTTCAGGGATTAACGCCCCCCCCCCCCCCCCCCGAAGCGAGATGCTTTTATGATTCATTTGCCCAATTCGAAGTGAACCATGGAGGAGGGGGTATTGTCTTTAATCAATAGGTGGTATACAGATCCAACCCAGAGTACCCTGATCAATCCCAATAAGTGTCCCCAACGGGATTCGAACCGGGGATTTTTGGTAAATTTGCGCACAGGCAAGCACCCTAACCACTAGGCTAGGCTTTCCTCTGTAATATGAGATGATCAATTTTATGCCTGTCATGAAAGAACTCATACTGCTAAATCTCATCACTTTGGAAAAACTCGTATCCGGTATTATGATAACTGCTCAACTTTTCAGCTTATCCTCGATGGGGAAATGAGTTAAACCTGAGGAGCTTCATTAAAGATGCATGTTGTAAGTGTGAACGTGCCATTCGACGTGACCATCGCAGGAGCTCCTGCTCATCTTGCCAGAAACCCCTTCATCTGAAGTGTGCCACTATTCCAGCCAGTATCTGCCGGCGTCGTGACCTACCTGTTCCAGTGTCCTTGTGTCCAAGTGGTGCTGCTCAGGAGTTATAGACTACGGGCTACCATGACCCCCCCCCCCCTGCACCCCCCCGGGGATTTTTGGAGACAACCATTTTTGTGAAGCTTATACCATACGCAATTGAATTCAGGTTGTCTGCAAAAAATCCCCACCCTGGGTTAAACGGTGGGGGCACTTTTTCAAAATGGCTGCCAAAATGCAAACTACCCCCTTCGGGAGAGAAGTACCAACATGCCTAGCACAACACAGAAACATCCTAGGCACTTGATTTTGGTACCAATAGATAGCTATGGTCCTCCTCTTCCATTGATACCAATATGAGTACCAACATCCCTGGCATTACATCACAATGACGTCATAAAGTTCGCATGTTAGTACAATTGTACAATTGTCAATTTCCATAGACCACATAGGGGAAAATTCAATTTTTTCGCCAAAAATGTTAGGAATATCCAATTGTCATGCGGTTTTTGGCTTTACTCGATGGAAAATGACTAGTTTTATAAATTGAGAGCATTTTAGTGCTATAATGCTTTTGAGTCTCGTAAATTGCGAATATCAATTTTCCACCCATATTCAGTACAGGGTATTTTCATATTTCCTGCAACATAGTACATCAAAGTGATGTCATAATGGGATGTTAGCACTTATTTTGATACCAATGGAAAAAAGAAACTTAAGCTACCCTGTGGTACCAAATTTACAGGATCGGATGTTCAGCTAACGAAAGACCAAGAGATGTCCAGTGTCCTGATCTGCTTCCATGTAGATCGGCCGATTCTGGATCTCAATCAGCTGAGACACTGCCAATTTCAGCCCACGAGAAGCCAGGCCCAGGCGGAAAATGCTCACCAGGCTCAATACCAATAGATGCCACTGGTTGACAGCAAGTCTTCTTTCCACAAGCAAAACTGCCCCAAAGTGTCTTAGAGACATTCCAAAGGACCGGACTGCTTCTCTACTCCTATCTAAAAACAATATCTCCGGACACCTATGGCGGTCAGCAGGGGGCCTGTCCAAACACAGGGCGCTCTATAACAGATACTTGGCAGCTATGCTCATACATGCTACGCTGCTGCATGTATAAGTTGTCCGCTGGAGCGGGCCGAAGACACCTCGCGACAAGCCGCCATGAGGCATCCAACGACGGGGCAAGCTTCTGGGCTGTCCCATTCCATACAGGGCAAGCATACTCCACACATGAGCCACCACAGGGCAAGCTCCGTCGATCTAAGCGGCAGCGGGATTGACAAGGTAATGGGGAAAAGCCCCTTGTGGGGGTTCAGGGGCAGAGACCCAGAAAGAAAAGCTCTTGAGTTAAATAGCATGTTTGAGTGCCTTCGGAGAGATCTCAGTTATCTCATTATCTTGAAGCAGATGAAACAATGTGAACGTTGGGGGTCCAGGGGGCGGAGCCCCAGGAGCGCTAGGATTTTAGCCTGTTTCAGCGCATCCGAAGAGCTCTCGGTTATCTCACAATCATGAAGCAGATGAACTATAACTGCCCATGGCGGGGTCTAGAGTTCGGAGCCTGTGGAAGCTCTACAGTTAAATAGCATGTTTGAGTGCTTCGGAGGGCTCTCAGTTATCTCATTATCTTGTAGCAGAGGGACTATGCTAAAGGGCAGGGCAGGGGTTCCAGGGGGCGGAGCCCCAGGAGCGCTAGGATTTTAGCCTGTTTCAGCGCATCCGAAGAGCTCTCGGTTATCTCACAATCATGAAGCAGATGAACTATACTGCCCCTGCTGGGGTCCAGGGTCAGGGCCCTGGAAGTCTTGAGTTACATAGCATGTTTGAAGTGCCTTTGGAGATATCTCAGTTATCTCATATCTTGAAGCAGATGAACTATACTGCCCCTGGCGGGTGGTCAGAGCCCCCGGAACCTCTCAGTTTTATATGTTTGAGTGCCTTCGGAGAGATCTCAGTTATCTCACTATCTTGAAGCAGATGAACTATACTGCCTGTGACAATAACAACAAAAACACCACCAAGGGTAGTTTTTTCTTTTTATTTTTTCCGAACATCATTCAGCGCCCCCTGATGTGGTGTCCGGGCCTAATGTCCCCTCCCCTTGCCCCTCCCTAGCTACAACCCGACTGCTTCGATGGGTGGTTCGTTAAAGAGAGACTGCAGTCCAAGTGACTCCTAAATAAAACAGAACTATCACAGTGCTCCAGGGGCACTCCAGACCAGGTCTCTCAAAGGTGACGCCTGGCACTGCCGCGCAGACGGAAGCAGTCCCTGTCCCCGATGGGACTTGGCGCGCTGATGGTTTCGGGCCTCACAATAAGGGGCGAGCCCATCTAAAGGCCCTTTGAGTCTCCCGTTGACATCTGCATCCTGTGCGCCAGACAAAACGACAGGCTCCCGCATTCTCAGGCTGGTCGCCGGGCACAGATGCCGAACAGGAAGATGCCATGAGCACGCTCCCGGGGGCATTCCATCCCTGAGCCCACATAGACCACAACCAAGCACCTGTGTGTTGAAGTACGTTAGTAATTTCTTAAAAACAACAACAAACTTATGTGGAGCGTTTGGTTGCGTCGCTACGCGTACACACCTTGCAGAATATCTCGCAAGCAGTATTAATAAGCTTTTTTGGCTCCACTTAATTGGTTAACCATCCGTCAGCACATCAAGACTCAAGAAACCATGGTTATGCAGTTTTAAGGTGATCAGTGATTAAGGAGGCTGTGGTTGTGGTCTAGGTATAGTATCATAGACCATTTTTACATAAAGCGCCCTCTATATATACACTTGAAAGGCTAACTACTTCATTTTTAAGTATTTACTTTACCTCAAACTAATCCAAACGTGCAGGACAAGTATATAATTTAGGACACCGGCATTTGCCTTTAAAGAGTGTATAATAAACGGTGTTTCATTGTTTTGGCGGCCATTTTGAAATATGACGCCCTCTAGAGGCAGGTTAAGCATGCCAAAAGGTGTTCAATTATTCCTTGGTGTGTTTTGGTGTGACTAAGTAGTCACATTGTGCATGAATTTGGATCAAAAATAAAGATATATGTCAAAAAAGAGCATTAAGTGAATATTGGCCGCCATTTTGAAAAAAAGCGCCCTCACTCTTTAACCCAGGAGGGGGATTTTTGCAGACAACCTGATTTTGATAGCTATAACTATAAGGATGTTCAAATAGTGGTCTCCAAAAATCCCCGGGGAGTGCAGGGTTCCGGTTATGGGCTCATGACCTATGTACCCTATCTTTGATTGCTGTCATTCCCTGCAAGTCATGCTACATCCTTACTTCTGACTCTGACTGTAGTCATCCCACTAATTAATTATTGTAAAAGTCACTTAGCATATTCAGAGTGATCATCTATGCTCCTTCTAAATGCAGGAAGCATTTCTAACAAAATTGATGAACTTTTTGTCTGATTAATTCTCTGGACAGTAAAACCCGTAATAATTGCCATTAACAGAGTCGTGGCTAAACTCTAACATATCATTGGTGAATTTCCTTCAATACGATTACCTTGTGTTTAGCCATGATCGGCATCACGCGGTGTGGTGTAGTTTTTACAATTCTCACTCTTTGAAACCCACGTTTATGTGTCCTAACATCACATGCAAACTGTGATATTTTATGGGTTGAATGCAAGTTGAAAAATGTGGATCTTGAGATTATGCCTTTACTACCGCCCTCCTTCCCGCTCCACTAAGTGTGCCCGTGCCTCCCCGTCATCTGAGTTCCGAGTATTGCCCAGGTCCAGCTGCATGTTCCCCTCAATACCAATATAATTGTCATGGGCGACTTCAATGTCAATTTGTTAACCACTCCCATTACCTGTTGTCAATGAATTACTGGTCTTAAAATTCAGTCATGGGTGTCCAGCACATTTCTCAGCCCACATTCTTTACCAATACGGTCATTCTCTATGATCACAAAAATAATACTCAAATGATATAATTTAATTAGGCGATGTCAACCACCTTTCCCCCCTGGGGCCATCACGCATAGTGTCATTCATTGTAATCTCAACCTCACCCTACCTGATCCTCAACTCTGATGTTGGTAGACCCATTTGGTTATATACAACAAAGCTTACTGGAATGGCTGCCAAACCCACAAAAGTCTGTCCGTTGCAGACAAAAGACCCACCATGGCTCACCTGAGCTCAGTGATGAATTAAAAAAACATGCCGCTGTCAACAATGGAAAAAAACCTGAAAACTGATATTTATCTCAAATATAAACTGCCAGGATTCTCTCTCAAACCATTTGAAATTTTGCCAAGCAAACTTTTTTTGCCAAGCCTCTTGAATAATGAATCTCCCACCAAATCCTTCTTGGGCTATGTCAAGTCGCGGTCCGGCCAATCCTCCATTCCTGATACCACCATTACAAGGGTAAATGTGCCTCTTCACCTGCTCGAATCGCCAATTCATTCAAGTCAGTTTTTTCTCAATGTTGAGTGTTTCAACCGTTGATGTGCCCCCAACTTTTCTGCTCCGCACACGATAAAACATTCCTGTAACTCTTTCTCATTTCAGATGTAGTTTCCGAGAGATCGTGAAGCCTTACTCGAAGCTAAATAACAACTCGCTGCAGGTGGTGGATGGCATAACAGTTAGATGCTTAAGAATTGTGGCTGTTACATGTTTCCATCCATTCTTTGTAAGATCTTTATTCTTTCCATCACCACTTGTGTTACACCCAGTGCATGAAGCGTTCTAGGGTCATTCCGATCTTCAAGTCTGGTGAATTGTGTCACTCTGTTTCCAACTACCGTCCCATATCATTACAACCAATTGTCTGCAAATTTTTGGAAAGGGGTATCCATAAGCAACATCCTTTCTCATCTTACTCGCAACAAAGTTCTAACCAACATCAATTTGGCTTTCTTCCGAGTCGTCCACTGCCGATTCCCTCCTCACGGCCCTTAATGATTGGTATGTGCATCTTGAAAGTCGGAAAAATGTGGTGTAGCCTTCATTCGACCTAAGTAAGCCTTGACAAGCCCCTCTGGCCCCTTTTGCGAAAACTCCATTCTGCTGGGATCACTGGTCCCCTTCTTTGGCTGGCTAAGTCCTACCTTTCCCCACCCCCCGCGGCCGTACACAGTCTGTGTCTGTTCATGGCATTTCTTCTGATCCTGTCCCTGTTCTGTCCTGGTGGTCCCAGGGCTCTGTCTTGTGCCACTACTCTTTCTTTTCTATATCATGATCTTTCCTAATTCTCATTTTCTCTCAACAGTATCCTGGTTCTTTATGCTGATGACACCACCACCCTAGTACAAACCCATAGACCTGACAGTGATATCACCATCTTTCAAAGCAGACATTGATACTATTCATAACTGGTTTACCGACACAATCTTCCCACTGCCAATGCCAGCATAGACTAAATTCAATGGTCATTTCCCCCCCAAGACAAACCCTTTTCCCAACGTCCTCTCTGCAGCATGAATAACCACGTCATTGAAAGAGTTTCCTCTGTCCAATTCCTTGGTGATTCAGCATCATTTCTGAAAATTTCCTGGAATGTGTACGTGGACTATATCTGCACGAAAGCCAGAAACCCATATCTATATATCCATAGGGCTTTTAACAACGCTCCCCTACCACCCCGTTTTCCTTCTGTACCCTTGCGTTGGTTCACCCATCCGTGGTCCGGCAGTATCACTTTGGCATCCGATTTAAACATCCGCTAACCCACTGGTTGGAATCTACTCAGCGATTGCCTGCAGAGTCATTCTCTAGTCTTGGAATCTCTCCCATGAAATCTTCCTCCTTGCTTCCATCTTCCTCCCTATCTAAACGCCCGTGACGTTGCGTTTCCTGTTCCGATCTCTTCAAGATTCTTACCCACCTTTGCTCTTCGTCCTAGCTACCCTATCCAGTCGCACCCGTACGACCTCCCCTTGTCTCAATCTCCCGACTAGCCCTCTCTTTTCATGCCGCATCCCTTCCGCAGGCTCTCGCTTTCCCAAAGGTCCTTTTATGCTTTTGCTCCCACATTATGGAACTACCCGCCCGAGGATGTTGTCAAATGCACCTCCCTAAAAGCCTTTAAAGACGCTGTTAGCCAGCCACAGTCTGTATTATAGGTCTTCGGTTTTTTTTTTTATTTTTCTCCCATCGTTCCTGGGGTCCCTTTATTTGTTTAGTCTTTTCCATCCCTTCCTATCCTTTCCCTTTTTTGTTTTAAGTCTGGACTGTATAACCTCAGCTTCATATTTTGTTTTTATTTGTGTTTTTTATGGGCACCTTTTAATTTAGTGCTATGTCACTATTGGGCTTGTCCTGGCTTATATAGCCAATTGTTATACATAAAGATGTAAATTAAACAAGACATAGCACTTTTTCATGATTTTGCTAAATGTTATGCCTCACCAACATAGGTAAACATAATTTTCTGGAATTTGCAAGGGAATGAACAATACTCAATCCTAATTGTTAACTTTTCACCAACCTGTATGCGTTTCTGAATAGACTATCGGGCTATCAGATCTTGGCGTGTTGGCAGACAGAGACAGCAGGTACTTTACTTACCGCAAAACCTTTCGTCCGACCCATCAAAACAGTCTTCACGTCCATTCATCTCCACAAGAATTCACGCAAAAACCATCGCGGACCCTTAAAATCGAATAGGCCATTGGTAGTTAGACGAATGACAATCAATATATGAAGGGGCTTGCTTCAATACTGTTAGCGCGGGAAACTTTACTTTAACAGAAACTGGTCAGGTAATAAAAATATACAAACTTTTTAACCAGAACCTTTTAACAGAATGGGAAGGGTACATAAAAAATACATACCCCCATTCGGTCCTCGGAGAAGTATTTTAAACGGTCAAAAACTTCGGCAATTTTCGGACTTTTTCCAAAAAAAAAAAGACAAAAGAACAAACGGTATCTATACATAATGTTTTTGAGAATTATGGTTAGACAGATGTCTTTAACACTTAAAAATACACAATTAAATAAACCGTGTTTATTTTTCCCAAATTATCCAAAAACAGTACTATGATGAGTTTCTATCACAAATATTATCTATTGGCCAAAATGTTAATTTAAATAAATCATAATATGAATATATATTGCCTCAACTTTGTTAAAATGGGGGTATGGAAATGGGCAAAAAACGTGTTAAAGTCCACGGAAATTTAGAAAAAATAAATAAAAGATTCAGATCAAATTTTCATCAAAACCCCTTTTTTAGTCGCCATACTTCACCCACCTTGCAAAATAATGTGGATTAACCAGTTTAATAAGGTATCAGAAAGTGTTTTCTGGAAAGTGGGCTTAATCACGGTTTAGAAGTCTTATATTATACTGATCTACATACGATAAGTTATTAGGGCATATTTAAGATTTGGAGGTCATCGGTAACCTGAATGCGCTTCAATACTATTTACCTAACTAAGTTAAGGCGGGGAAATTTCATAATGAATGGAAAGTTCTGGAACTTGGAAGTACAGGTAAAACTACGATTTTTTTTAAATTGCGCTGTAAGAGCGTGTCGTCGTGGAACTACAGCACCTTCGACCTTAAAATTTGCAATAAATTACCAAAAGCATGCATTGATGCATGACACTCAAGACTACGGGCACGCAGCTTTGGCGCGAACTCGTCGAATGGTGTTGTAATACAACCGATGCGATGTTGATCCAAAGAAATGCGGTGTAACAAATAATAATACCTTGGATGGTCTCCATTAAAAACGATGTAATCCAGTTCTTCAAATTCCGGTCACCTTTGCATAGAATCCCGGTTCTCCATTGCAGCCACCCTTTAAACCAACTCCGAGTAAATGCCAATTGCCGTTGAAGTTGGACACCATCAGGCCGCTACGGTCCTCCTGATCAGTAAAGGAACACAGGGACATTTTGCTTACGCATTCAAATATCATACAAAACTGTGATTCATGTGTGTTTGTTATTTGTGTACTAGTCTATATTTAGGCGTAAACAAGACTGATGACTTTACACACGATATACTGCAAGTTAAAACTTACGTGATCTCCTTGGCATGAACATACCCAAAAGAGTCAAAGGTAATATAGGGGTAATGAGAGGTCTATCACTGTACACCCCACGTAAAACTCGCGACAGTAGTTCTTGTAAGCAAAGTTTGATAATCGT
The DNA here is from genome assembly GCA_023653785.1 of Ophioderma brevispina. Lineage (NCBI taxonomy): Eukaryota > Metazoa > Echinodermata > Ophiuroidea > Amphilepidida > Ophiodermatidae > Ophioderma > Ophioderma brevispina. Next base: position 29,507 of record JAMKCH010021304.1, on the reverse strand, counting down.
AGAAAAAATAGTGTTTGAGAGATTTTGACAAAATGGGTCCAACGGTCACATGGTTCATTACAGGTAGACCCAGTATTCGTTTTGGACCATTGATATTTTGGGCAAGTTTGTTGATCACAACTGCAGCTTATTCGCATTCTCGTGTTTCACGGCCCACTCTTCTCCCGCCAATACATTACAACGGAATAAAGCTATACTTTTTGTACGTGAATGTTTTGGCGGGAAAAAAGTGGGCCGTATTATACAAAATTGACTGCTCACGAGGGAAATGGTGCAAAATAACTACCCGAGGTGACTGGAGACCGTAGGCCTACTATTTAGTAGGTTCACGGTCTCCAGTCACCAAGGGGAGGTATTTTGCACCATTTCACGAATATCGAGCAGTCAATATTTGTTTTATATAACATATATTTCTGTCACTTGAAAAACTTGCCAAGTCTCGTCGAGATCAGCTGCCACCGCAACTCAAGGCTAGTCAAGCCTTAGTCTACCTTTGCGGTTTTCTCCCACAAATTTCTCGACCTGCTCTAGACATATGATTTGTTTACGGTATGCACTATCTACAGCATCGAGATTTCTCCATTTTGGGTCAAAAATTCAACAGAAATTGCCCAGCGGTTAAATGTATACACGCAAATATCGAGCAGAAGATATGATCGATGCAGTGTCAGAGGTCGGGTCGCTGATCGGGTCAGATCAATCACCGTGAGGCACGGGCGATGCAAGATACCAATGCAGGGAAAAAAGTTGCCATAAAAATGAACTATTTCCCCGTGATGGGGGAAATAGTAGCTTTTTATGGGAACTTTTTTCCCTCCTGTGAAATTTTGGGGAACTAGTACCAAATATTTTATGTCACGTGATATACTCTCTTAAAACGAAAGAGTGAAAAAGCACTCTAAAAGAGTGAAATCTCACTCCAAAAAAGAGCCAGCTGAGTGACGCATCTTTTAGAGTGAGATCCACTCTAAATAAAGAGTGAAAAAAAAATAACTCTAAGCAAAGAGTGAAGTGATCACTCCTTTTTAGAGTGAACTAGTCACTCTTTTAGAGCTGTGGGGGAAAAGCGTGAACTAGCCGATTCACTCTTTTAGAGTTGTGATTCTTTGTGAATTCTGTTTGTTTGGTGAGCATATTGTATGTGTAGGTCATAATTCATAGCATCGTGACATGAATGAATATTGTGGCGCATCATTGGCATGATTCAGTGTGACATGCACGATTGTGGCATGCATGACGTGCATGATCATGGCTATCCCGAGTTTGCTCTGCCTTTTTTCGCTACGATAGCCTCTACAAGGTAGGTACGGACGACGTGCAACGCTACGTGAACGAGCAAGATCATGGCATACATGCTCGTGACATGCATTATTGTGCGTTTTCGTTCATGCGCAGGCCTGACCTAGCCTGGCGCAGACTACCGTGCGAGTGATATTACAGTAAATAACATTATGCTTCTCCACATTTGTCTGTAAATGCTATGAATGTGACCGACACATACATATACTCATCCGTTAATCTCTATGATTTCTCAACTAATTTCAACTTCGGGTCAACCCTTTGCTGAACGGTCTCATCGCCTAACTCTCCGGCCAATGTCGTTCGAATAATCACGCGATTTGCGGCGTTCTGATTGGCTATTAGTTTACTCCAAAAAAAAGAGCATTTTATCACTCTTTTAAAGCTAAGCCCTCTGATAAGAGTTCAGGTGGGCTTCACTCCGAATAAGAGTGGCTTTTGAGCCACTCGGTAAAAGAGTGAGCTCTGTTAACAGCGAGTGAAGGTGTCGGGTCGCATTTTCTCGCTCTTTTTAAGAGCTAAAAGCCACTCGATTAATTTAAAATTACTTCCGAAATTCCAGAGTGCTTTTCACTCTTTCATTTTAGAGAGGTAGTATCTACCAAGCAATGACAGGAATATTTTTTATGTATTATATACAACACGATATGCCAGCTTATTTCCAATGAAATTGAAAGGTATTTTTTAAAAAGGAAAGAAAGTCACATGTCCTTGGATTGCGTATGTATCTATGTATTGTTATATAGCCTCCATTTTTCTGATTAAACTTTTAAAAATTATTATTTCTCAATTTTATTTGAGAAAGATTTCTCATGGAAAGTATTTTGATTACTATAAAAGAGAGAAAGGGGATTCTCCTATAGTTGTTTATGCAAGGCTGCACCTGAATGGGGAATTCCGCCCAAGATGTAACTTAGTACACTAGTCAGCTTGTTTATGCTTTTAAAAGATCAAACAACCTTGCCAGATCTGGGAATTCCCCCATAGAGTTATCTATATGAAGTGAGGTACTTGGGGTGTTGCATTCCGATTGGTCAGCGAGTGTAAGGTTATGTTTATGGCATAGAATGGGTAATGATTATTGTAGAAAGGGGAATCTATCTGTGAGTAGTTAAATACTTTCACTGGAAGGACTCTCTGCCAGCATCCCCTATTCTAAACAAGTAGCTAGAAGATATCTAGTTTTACTCTGCCTTTAGGAGCAGACCTGTAAAGTGCCAGATATATAATTCCATGTGAGTATAGTTGGTGTAATTTATTCTACTGTCGCGTCTTTGAAGCCGAAGTGCTGTGGAATCAAATAGGTTCCAAATTGTTGACAGATAGAATCGTGGTGATTACTTGGACTAATATACTGTGGATTTATTATCGTCGAGGGACTTAATTTAACCTTGTCGTCTTGAACTGCTGTACAAGATTAACCTTCAGGACTGAGAAGAATTCCTTGGATTATATTACCTGAGGAGTTTTGTAGAACTTGTGCGTGTCATTTTGGAGTCATTGCTGTGAGGAAACATCATAGTTGACCTGAACGCTCTGTGGACTTACTGACATTTTGGGGACACTTAAGTATCAATCTGTTAAATTGTGTGTAATTGTGTAATTTTGAATTTACTGTAATGTTTGGACATACCAAATTCTTGAACCATTACAAATCATTAAAATCTGTTGTGTAATATAATCAGTTGTGCACAAGGCTCACTATTTGTGTTTGCAAAGGTATTTCTGACCTTAGGCGTCCACGGGACGTCATAACAGTATCATGCCATATATGAGTCATGGGCCAAGCGTTTCTTTTGATTGAGCAGGTTAAAACTTACTATGCAGTAGCCTATTCCGCCTTCTGGAACGCCCGGGGTACATAAATGTCATCTATATTAATCGATGGCGGTATCCTCGTCACGACAAAAATCCGGGTCCGAGATTTCCACGTCAAACATCCATCAAGTAATCAAGTTTGATCAACTCATCTATGATTACGATAAAGTTATAACGCCACCCACGCATGTAGTATAATAATATTGTTAATATTACTGATATAAGCTTATATGCACTAATTAGTACGTTAGGAGAAAATTCGTTCCCTTTACGTTATCTTGTTTGCGCTTTATTCCGTCGGAGGATAGGAATATTAATTTATGCCCCCCAATAAAGATAATCACTAGACTAACAAAGGATATGAATATTCATTAACAAAATCAAAAAACAACAAAACATTAAAAAAAGCAAAAAACTAAAAAATTCAAATTTCCCCCTCAGTGTCATTCTAAACGGTGCGTTATTATCTTTCTTATTATTCATATTATTTTTTTTTTTTTAACTATTATTTTTCTGACCCTACTTTTGACGACGGGCCTGTCTGTGACAGGATTTGTTTAATCGTCCATCGTAGAACTCATTATAGCCTCAGAAAATCGAAAATTTCTTCCTAACGGTTGTTATTTTATTTTAACTTCATTGTAATTGAATAATGAGATTAATTATTATATCCGAAGTTGAGGCCAAGCCGTAATTAGTGCTCTTTTAATTCGGTATATCAATCATCAATCAAGTTTATTTGAACTTAAGCTCACAGCAGTCACGACAAGAAACCTGCAATACAGAGTATAATTCAATATGATAAAGAATGTACAAACAGCAAATATTTAAAAAGCATTGCATAATTAGAAACTTAAAGTGAAACTGTGAATGTGAAGATCGAGGGTCAATGCTAAACGAAGACGTGAAGGTGCAGTGGCCTTCTTTTTAAGTTCTACAATTATGCAAAATATAAATAATCAAAAGATACAGGTCACATAAAAAGACAAGACAAACAGGACAAAACAACATGTCGAACTAGGAAGCAGGAAGGAGGGACGGAGGGAAGGAAGGAAAGAAGGAAGGAAGGAGGAAGGAAGGAGGGAAGGAGGAAGGAAGAGAAGGGAGTGAAAGGACAGAGAAGGCAGACGAGGGAATAAAGGAATAAACGGTAGATGAGAGGTCTTCACTGTACCCCACGTAAACGTCGCGACAGTAGTTCTTGTCATCAAGTTTGATAATCGTAGAAAAAATAGTGTTTGAGAGATTTTGACCCCCAAAAATTTTGGGGGGGGTCCACGGTCCATTGTTCCTTACAGGTAGACCCAGTATTCGTTTTGGACCATTGATACTTTTGGGCAAATTTTGTTGGTATTCACACGTGCAGCTTATTCTCATTCTCCGTGTTTCATTTCAATCTCAGGCCCACGCTTCTCCCTGCCATACCTTACAACGGAATAAGCTATACTTTTTGTACGTGATGTTTTGGCGGGAAAAAAGTGGGCCGTATTATACAAAATTGACTGCTCACGGGGGAATGGTGCAAAATAACTACCCGAGGTGACTGGCGACCGTGAGCCTACTATTTGTAGGGTCACGGTCTCCAGTCACCAAGGGGAGGTATTTTGCACCATTTCACGATATCGGCAGTCAATATTTGTTTTATATAACATATATTTCTGTCACTACTTGCAACACTTGCCACGGGTCTCGTCGAGATCATCTGCCACCGCAACAGGAGCAACCAAGCTAGTCAAGCCTTAGTCTACCTTTGCGGTTTTCTCCCACAAATTTTCTCGACCTGCTCTGACATATGATTTGTTTAACTTTGCACTATCTACAGCATCGAGATTTTCTCCATTTTTGGTGGGGGTCAAATTCAACGAATGGCCCAGCGGGTGAAATGTATACACGCCAATACGAGTCAGAAGATATGATCGTGCGTGTCAGAGGTCCGGGTCGCTGATCGGGTCGATCAATCACCGTGAGGCACGCGTGCGATGCAAGATACCAATGCATGAGGAAAAAAGTTGCCATAAAAATGACCTATTTCCCCGTGATGGGGGAAATATTAGCTTTTTTGGGACTTTTTTTCCACTCCCTGTGAATTTTTTTTTTTTTTTGTTTTGGGCAACTAGTACCAAATAAATTTATATGTGCAAACATTATTTCAAGATATTAGCCTCTTCGGTTATGTAATTTTCCTGAAGTAGGCCGATTTGTATAATATTTTGTTAACAACTTTTTTAAAGAAGGTTGTGATTAGTATTTATTTGGATATGTTTTAAGGTTTGATGTTTTTAACGTATATCTATGAATAAAACATGAATGACACGATATAACACAATTGGTGTTGAGTTGTCGTTAAATTTTAATACTCAACTCACTCAGTCACTTTATGTTTGCACGTGATATACTCTCTTAAAACTAAAGAAGAGTGAAAGCCACTCTAAAAGAGTGAATCTCACTCCAAAAAAACATCTGAGTGAACAATCTTTAAGAGTGATATCCACTCTAAATACAGAGTGAAAAAAATAATCTAAGCAAAGAGTGAAGTGGATCACTCCTTTTTAGAGTGAACACTTTTAGAGCTGTGGGGGATAGCGTGAACTGCCGATTTCCACTCTTTTAGAGTTTGATTCTTTGTGAATTCTGTTTGTTTTGGTGCAGGCATATTGTATGTGTAGGTCATAATTCGTAGCAAAAGTCCTAGCATCGTGACATGAGTGAATATTGTGATCGCATCATTGTTGGCATGATTCATTGTGACATGCACGATTGTGGCATGTATGACTTGCATGATCATGGCATCCCATGGTTTGCTCTGGCCTTTTTCCCGCTACGATGCGCCTCTACAAGGTGGGGACGGACGACGTGCAACGCTACGTGAACGAGCAAGATCATGGCATACATGCTCGTGACATGCATGTACTTGTGCGTTTCGTTTCATGCGCATAGGCCTGACCTAGCCCATGGCGCAGACTACCGTTCGATTGATAATTACGTAAAATGAACATTTAATGCTTCTCTTCCACACTTTGTCTGTAAATGCTGTGAATTGTGACCGACACATACAATTACTCATCCGTTAAAATCTCTATGATTTTTCACTAATTTCAACTTCAACCAACCATTTGCTGACGGTCCGGGGGTCTCGCCTAACTCGTTCGTTACCGCCCATGTCGTTCGCAAATAATCACGCTATTGCGGCGGTTCTGTTGGCTATGTAGTTTACCTCTTACATCCGAAAAATGAGCATTTTATCACTCTTTTAACAAAGCTAAAAGCCGCTCGAATATAGTTCAGAAGTGGGCTTCACGTCAATCTTCCGAGTAAGAGTGGCATTTTGTGTAGCCACCGGTAACAGAGGTGAGCTCGGTTCACCCTCGAGTTAATGTTGTACAGGGGAACTGCATTTCTCGCTCTTTAGAGCTACAAGAGAGCCACTCGATTAATGGTTTATGGACCAAACACTAATTTTTAAATTAAATTTCACTCTTTCATTTAAAGAGAGTAGTATCTACCAATCAATGACAGAATATTTTTTTGTATTATATACACACGATATATTGCCCAGCTTATTTTCCAAGAATTGAAGGTATTTTTTAAAATGAAGCAAGGTCACATGTCATTGGGATTGTGTAATCAATCTATGTATGTTATATAGCCTCCTTTTTCTGATAACTTTTAAAAACATATTATTTTCTCAATTTTATTTGAGAAAAGATTTCTCATGGGAAAAGTATTTTGTTTACGTATAAATAGAGAGAAAAGGGGATTCGCTAGAGTTGTTTATGCACGGCTGCACCATGACGTGGGGGAATTCCCCAGTATGTGCAACTTAGTAACATGAGTCAGCTTGTGTTATTTATCTGCTTTAAAAGATCAAAACCTGTCAAGATCTTGGAATTCCCCCCCCCATAGAGTTATCTTATGAAGTGATTGTAATTGGGGTTGTAATTCCGTATTGGTCAGCTAGTGTAAGGTTATGTTTATGCATAAATGAAATGTAATGATTTCTTGTTAGAAAGGGGAATGCTATCTGTGAGTAGTTCTACTATCACTGGAAGGACTCTCTTCCAGCATCCACTAGTATAAACAAGTGCTAAGAATATAGCTAGGTTTAAACCTCTGCCTTGAGACAGACCTGAAAGTGCCAGGATATATAATTCCATGTGGTAGAGTTGCGTGTATTCTTCTACTGTCGCCTTTGAAGCCGAAAGTGCTGGAATCAAATAGGATTCCAAATATGGACACAATCTAATCGTGGTGATTAATCTTGGGACTAATATACGTGTGGATTTATTATCGTCGAGGACTTAATTTAACCTGTCGTCTTGACATGCTGGACAAGATATACCTTCAGGACTGAGAACGATTCCCTGTAATATATTACCTGAGGAGTTTTGTATGAGCTTGTGCGCTGTCATTTTTGGAGCCTCGCTGAGAGGAATATCATCGTTGAACTGCAAAACGTTCTTTTGGACTACTGGACATTCCTTGGGGACATTAGGTATCAACTGATTAAATTGTGTGTAATTGTGTCATTTGATTTATGTAATGTTTTGGACATACCAATTCTTGAACCAATTACAATCTTAAAATCTGTTGTGTACCATCTAGATCATGGTGTGCACACGGCTCCAATTATTTGTGTTTGAAGGTATTTCTTTCTGACCTTAGGCTCCACGGACGTCTAACAGTATGCCATATTATAGTCAATGGGCCAAGCTTTTCTTTTGATTGAAGAAGGTTAAACTACTATGCTTAGCCTATTTCCGCCTTCTGGTAACGCCACGTGGTACCAATCTGTCATCTATATTAATCGATGGCGTCTCTCTTCACAGACAAAATCCGGGTTCACGAGATTTCCACGTCAACATCCATCAAGTAATCAAGTTTGATCAACTCATCTATGATTACGATAAAGTTATAACGCCACCCACGCATGTAGTATAATAATTATGTTAATATTACTGATATAAAGCTTATATGCAATAATTAGTACGTTGGGAGAAATTTCGTTTCCCCTTTACGTTATCCTTGTTTGCGCTTTATTCCGTCCCTAGAGGATATGAATATTAATTTACTGCAAATAAAGATGAGCACTAGACTAACAAAGGAATGAATTATTAATCTAAATAAAATATAGAGCTCATTATAGAACTAATGGAATATTCAAATTCCCCCTAAGTGTCCGCTATAAGGTGGTTAATTATCTTATCTTCTTATTATTATATTCTAACTCTTATTTTGCTGTACCCTACTTTTGTACGACGGGCCTGTCTGTGACATGATTTGTTTAAATCGTCCATCGTAGAACTCATTATAGCCTCATAAATATCGAAAATTTCTTCTTTCCTAACGTTTGTTAATACTTCATTGTAATTGATAATGATATTAAATTTTATATCCGAATGTTTGAGGCCAAGACGCGTAATTAGTGCTCTTTAATTCGATATATCAAATCAATCAAATCAATTGTTATTTGAACTTCACTCATCACAGCAGTACGCGACAAGAAACATGCCAATACAGAGTATAATCAATGATAAGAAATGTACAAACACGCAAATATTTAACAAGCATTTTAATAGAAATAAAGTGTAAACTGTGAATAGTGAAGAGATCGGGTCACTTCTAAACGAGAACGATGAGTGGCCGTGGCCTCTTTTACAATTCTACAATTTTTTGTTTTTTTGTTTTAAAAATGGTCAAAATAATAAATAATCACAATATCAGTCACATAACAAGACAACAAACAGTACAAAACCAACATGTCTAACTAGGAGCAAGGAATGGGGACGGAGGTACGGAAGGAAAGAGGAAAGGAAGGAGGGAAGAAGGAGGGAAGGGGGAAGGAAGGAAGGGAGTGAAAGGACAGAAGAAAGTCAGACTAGGGAATAAGGAATAAAAGGGTTAGAGAGGAGGAAAAAGCACAGAAGGATAGAGAGAGAAAACATAAAGAAAGACAAAGGTGGAAGGACAGAGGGGAAGGAAAGACAAAGATAAAGGAAGTAAGACGGACCGGGGGTGAAATAATAGGATCAAAATCTGAAGAAAAAAGAAAAAAGCCGAAAGTCAGAAAAAATTGACTTTATTCACATAACAGCAGAGTATAGCATATTGATATTCCTCTCTTCAGTGCTCTATTTGAAGGCAGGGAGAGAGGGAGAAGATTTAGAGTCGGGAAGAAGATTCCAGAGCAGGTCCTTGAGTTCTATAGAAGTGTTGCTGGCAGGGACAGAGTTCGTAGCGATGAGTAAGGATACATCCCTATATCTGGTGTTATAATAATGAAATGATAACAATGTTAAAAAAGTAATCATCGAGAAGATCCTCAGGGAGAAGCCCTTGATGGAACTGATACAGAAGTTATCAATTGAAGCTTGTAATATCATGTATTATCAAATTTGACAAGGAGGATAAACAAAGGAATCTGTGTGATCAAGCACAGAGAATTGGTAGCAAGGGTCCGTATAACCTTCTTTGAGAGAAATAAACAAGATTTGCGTTGTTAAGATCACACCATAATCAAGCAGCATAAAGACAAATAAGGGAAGGGACAAGAGATTATATAGAGTTTTAAAGGGAATATTGAGCAAGAAATGGGAGGACCTTACCTGATATGGCCATTGTATTTGGAGCAATTTATAGAACATTTAGAGTGTGAGAACGCCAAGAAAATTATAATCAATTAAAAGGCCCTAGATTTAGTTGTTTCATCAACTGTTGGATAGCTGGTTTTTATCAATTTTAAAATCGATTTTAATGTTAGGATTTATTGTGCTATGCTTATTTTTGAATGATCATGTAATTTGTCTTTTTAATATTCAAGAGACCAATTTTTTAATTTAAAAAACCAATTAGAAAATTTTATTAAGTCATGCATTATTATTATTCTAATTTTAGGGTCTTGATGTGAAAAGAGAATATAAGTATCATCAGCATAATAAATAAAGTTGGGCGTTTTAAGAACAGAGTGGAAAGGTCTTAATGTATAATAAAAAGAGTAATGGTCCTAGGATCGAGGCCCTGAGGAACTCGCCACACGTATGGGGAGCAAAGCTGGAACGGCTGTTTTGAAGAGGAGCGTTGACGTCTACGCAGAAGATAACTTCTGATCCAATTGTTTGCAAGGCCTCTGATACCAAGTTGTTAGTTTGTGTCAAAGAATGTGTTGATTAGGGTATCAAAGGCCTTACAACTAAAAAATAATCCATAAAAGATAACCACCTGTTTAGTTTCTTGTCTAGGTTATCAGTTATTAAACAATAAAGCTCATTAATTCCATATGCGTTGATCGTTTGGCCTAAACCGAATTGCGTGGAGTCAGAATATTTGATGCTCGACGAAATTAAAATAACGGGCATAAACAATTTTTTTCAGAAGCTTCGGATAAGCTTGTAAATGAATATAGGCCTGTATTTTGTGAAATCGGTGCTTATCACCAGGCCTTGAACATAGGGATAACATTAGCTCCTTTAAGTAGAGATGGAACAGTAAAACCGCGTTGAAAGGGAAGATTAAATAATCTGGGCGATGACTTGACTACTTGGGAGGATATTTGCTTAAGGCAAATTATTGCTGATTTCATCAAACCGCTGGCTATGAACTGTTCTTCAGCTAGATGTTCAGCTCAAACTAATTTCCTCAGCAGTTTTAGGGTTTAGGAATAAACTAACTAGGATTGTTTAGGATGACAGAGGAGGCTTGAAATCTTAGGATGGTTCAGAGATTTTTTTATTTCCGCAAGAACTTTAAAACCGATATTCCAAAAAAATTATTGAAGTTCTCGGCTATTTCCTCATCGTTGAACGAATTTGTTGTTCCCACCTTAATCGAGAAAAAATACCGTAAGCGCTTGTTTTCATATTACGACCTAACAATTGATTTAGTGTTTGCCACATTTGTGTTAGTGTTATTTTTAATTAGTTATTCAATTTTATTAGTGATGAAAGACTTTTTACTCTGTCGAAATAGAGAGTTTAGGATGATTACGGTAAGTAGTATATTTAATTTTTTATCAATGCGTGTTTTGTGATATAAGATTTATAAAGCTTTTCTTTTAGTTTGAAGTGATTATTTGATTAGACCTTTGGTAACCCAAGGCTTTTTAAGGTGAATTATATTTATCTTTTAGAATTAAATGTTTTAATTGGACAGTGATATCCAAGAGCCTCTGGGTAACTTTGAATTTAAAGAGTTATAGGGCTATTAATCCGGGTCGGTCGCATTCATAATTATGCTGGCCAATCTACAGAGAAAGTGCATTAGTTAAACCTTAATGTTTATATTTCGTGTTGGATTGACGCGACTCTGTAGTATGTGGGGAGGTGGTAGCGTTATTTAGCCTATAGTTTGTTGAGTGAGAAATGCCAGGGAAATGGTCGATAAATCAGTAACAGACGACACCCGAAGTGACGCGCGATAACGATATCATTGGTGAAGATAGTTTGTCAAATATGGAAACTCTTGTGTGGCCATTAATGTTATTCTTAATCAACGGGGTAGGACGGAGTCTGATGCTGGGAATAAAATCATAGGAATAAAGGAATATTGATGAAATCAACTGGGGGGGACATGTTGGAATCGGTTTCTTGAGAATAGAAGATTTAAAATTGTAAGTCCCACCATAATATAGGCCAGGGTTTAATTTTCATAAGAGTTGGGGGTTACGAGTGTTGACCGATACTGTAATAAACTTCCGTCTGACAACAAACTCAGGTTTCACATAGGTAAACATGGCCAGAGGTAAGCTGTCTTGGGTGGGAATTATACGGGAACTTCGATAAAAAGAGAATCGCATGTCGGGCAGCAGTCAAGGGGAGGGTCGGCCTAACAGTCTGATAATTTAAATCAGTTTCATGGGATACATAAACAGAAAAAAACGCTCACTACCTGCACGACGCTTGAGCGAATATTAGCAGTTGTCGTCATCGAAATCATCCGCATATCAACTAAACTAGCGTCCCCTTGTGTGCATTACCATGGTCTCCAGAGAAACGTAGATGTCAATTGGGTGTTGAAAGAAAGCCGAGGTAATTTAGCAAAGTCATTGATGTGTTTTTATTGAGATCGCTGGTGTTCATATGGAAGTATAACTTACAATTGTTACTATTGGGATTATGGTTGTGAATGGTGTTGTTCGAGTAATAGCGACAAGAGATGTCATCACCACACCGCTAGTGACGTCAGTGGGGTCAGAAGGATCATCGGATGGGGAGAGAGAGCTGTCAAAAGAAAAGGCTTGAAGGTTGGGAAAGACCTAGGCAAGGAGTCGACATATCAGAACACTAAAACGAAAGATTAGGCAACACAACAATACAATTAAATACACCCAGATTACAGAAGTAAGTAACTCTAATTTAGAATACTGTAGATGGTGTGGTGTTAGAGCGAGTGAGGGAACAACAAAAAAAACCTCTTTGTGTGAAGGAGAATCGGGTACAATAATAATTGTCAAAGTACTAGAACAAACACCAGAGCAGATTGATCAATAAGTTAAATGAAACCAATTTGCATTTTGGTTTCAATTTAACAGTAGGGTTTTTGTCTTGACACAACCTTTGCAAAATCCAGATTGAAATGCCAGATAAGCATGAAATGAGGTTGCTCCGAATCATGTAATGTGTAATAATAAGATAACAATGAGTCGAATTAAGTCAAAATATATTATACAGTGAACATAGCAACACTATTTGGGCAAAATACATACTTATGATGAGTACGCTAATTTTGTGAACATTTATTAATAGGAATACATCGGTGCAGTAACAGTAAACGAGGATACAATAATTACACTGCATGAGATAGGGATGGTCGCCCGCACAGGGTTTAGTTAGGGTAAACCCAAAGTATGAAGGGCGATAAGATGACAAGGCCTGTGCGGCGGGTTGGTGAATGGCCTAAAATACTTAACGGTAAGCAATTGAGCATCAATAATAAATGAGGATGCTAATAATTTACACTGCAGTACAGGAGATAATCAGTCCCCGCAAAGGTTTAAGTTAGGGGTAAACCCAAGTTATGATGCGCAGAAGATGACAAGGACGCTGCTTGGGGGATTGATTGACGCAAAGTACTGTCAAGTAAGCACTTGGAGATAAATAATACATGAGGGATGCTAAGTAATAATTAACACTTCAGTAAAGGAAATAAGTCATTCCCCGCACAGGTTTAGAGATTGGGGTGATAGAACCCAAGGCATGAGGCGCAGATGACAATCCTGTGCGGCGATTTAGTGTGCCAAGAACATAAAGAAAGCGTATGATAAATAAATACACCTGAAGAATCCAATAATTATAACTCCTGGCATAAGGAATAATCATACCCCGCACAGGTTTGAGAGGAGTAGTGGGTAAACCCAAGGCATAATGCGCAGTAGATGAAAAACCTGCGCGGGAATTGATTGGCCTAAGAATTAAAGTAGCGGATGCTAAATAAATAATACATAAGGTACAATGATTACTACAATGCATTACAAAAGCCCAGGCACATATCACTTTATGCAGATACATAAATGGAGTCGAGGCTGACAATCAAATAGTAAAATGGTTAAATGATAATGTATACAATGAGCAAATTAAGCAAATATCATAGTAACAGTTTGGAAATACAAGACACTAATATGTAGAGCAATACATCAGTCACACGCACAGGTTTAAGAATGGGGGTTCAACCCAGTATATGCGCCTAGGTGACAAGGCTGTGCGGAGATTGATTTGCATAAAACTTAAAATAAGCAATAATATAAAGTGCAATAAGACAATATTGAGCTAACCGGGTTTTTATAAATCCCAGGTTAATCCGTCCCCGTGCAGGTTCAATTAGCGTAACCCAAGCTTGGATGGCGCAGCAATGACAAACCTGACGCGTGGATTGATGGCCAAAGTACTTCATTAAGCAGTTAGAAATAAATAACCATTCAAGGATACAACTAATTATGCACAGAAGATTACAAAGCCGGTAGATGATTGGCCAAGTACTTAAGTTAATATTGAAATAGAATCCTGTATGATACTATACTTTTACACTGCATTAAAGTAAATAATCAGTCCCCGCAAAGGTTTAAGATGGGGATAGAGCCCAGGGCATTATGTGCAGAAGATGACAAGCCTTGTTGCGGAGATTGATTTGGCTAGGAGAAAATAAGATAAAGCTGGGAAATAATAACGACATGAGAGATACAAATAATTATCACTAAAATAGCATTAAAACAAAACCTGGCAAATAACAGCAGATTGGTTGCAGATACATAAATGAGGGTCTACAAATAAATGTAATGTTAAAATTAAAGATCACTGATACATACTGCAAAATAATATACCAATGGAAATACCAAACACTATTTGAGAGCAAATACATTATGATGATAAATGATATGTAGTACGCTGAATTGTGAGAACACTAAATTAAATGAGATACATCGTGGCAGTAACAGTAAATGAGGATACAAATACTTACACTGCCTGGATAATCGCAGATCCGGAACCGGGGCGCACAGTTTAAGTTAGGGGTAGACACAAAGTATGATTCGCAGAAGGTGAGAAGCCTGTGCGGAGATTGATTAGCCTAAAAGAGTACTTAAAGGAAAATAAAGTACACAATCGAAATAAGTAAACATGGGATACTAATTTACACATGGCATACAGGAAATAATCATCCCCGCAGGTTAATATGGGGTAACCCCCACGGCATGCTGCGCGATGACAAGCCTTGCGGAGATTGAATTGGCTACGAACTTAAAATAAAGCGATGAGAAATAAAGAATACATGACGATACAAATTAGTTTCACATTACACTGCAGTATATATGATAACAGGAGTTTAATTTGAACATATTTGAGAATATAACAAAGGTTTTAAGTGGATCTGTTTAAAAAAGCCAAAGCGGGTATCAATCAATACGACAGTGTTAGTCGATACTGTATGGTGCCCGAAACACAAACGGTGCCGAATCCGCGACTGGGCCGAAGTTCTTCCCTCCTCTCAAACTGCCGAGTACCCGGGCATTCGCATGAGGAGAAGGAAGTGGAGAATAACGTGCTGTTGATGTTGTAAGGCACGTGTTTACCCTTTTTCGTTGTAATTGTTTAATGGCCAATTCTACAATGAACGGAAGAAGGAAGGTAAAGAAAACAGAGGAGTACATGACGAGGAAGAATGAATCTAAAAATCATGCTTTTGCCATTTAGGAACAATCCTGTAATGTAATAGTAGACCTTTTTTTGAAAAAAAAAAGAAAAAATACGATCTTGTAACGCCAAAAGCACCACATAGATCCATGAATAAGAATTCCCAAAGCGTTCTTTTACCAAGGTAGCCGGATTTGGAAACATGGTATTATACGTATCATATGCATTGATATGCATGGATCCCAATTGTAAAGGTCCCCTTTATTGCTAGAGGGCTATTAAGGAAGCCGGTTGTGCCACACGGGTTAGGGTCTGGGGTTGTGTATGGCCTAGGCTATAGGACCTATGTTTAAGATTAGGGTTAGGAATTAGGTTAGGGTTTGGTTATTAGGGTCTGGTGAGTACAAACATTGGGATTAGACCTATGTGATTTTCTACTTGACAAATAGGGAGTTATGTGATTTTTTTTTCTGATGGCGGGGTCATGTTAAATTTATTATTCAGTAAATCAAGCACCTATCTGCATATCAGCAGTAAATCCTACCTAATTGTGTGTGTGGAATGGGTGTATGGGTTCTATGCAATAGGGGCTTACAATGGGGGTTATGCAATTTTCCAAACACATCTTTCAATTTCTCCGGCCCCCTCCCTTGTAAATAATGAACGGGCCCTAAAATTATTAGTTTAAAGCTAATCTTAGCCTGTCGTACGAGCTGAGTCATCTGAACACCTATTTCGTGTCATCCTGTGTCCGTACAGCCAATTGACAAAAGAACTTAGTTACATCCAACAACCGCACGCTGTTGTAATAATGATCCCTCTGTGCCGAAATAGTGGGACTAATCCATGTTCGGCAAGTACCTGCCGTCGGCAGTGGTAATGACGTATCCAGCATTTTCGGCATGAATACTGGCCGAAAAACCGGCAGACCCCTGCCGACGGCAAGGATCATCTGCCGAAAGGCCGGGCGTCGTTTCCGCATAGCCCGGTATTTCGGCGCAGCAATACCAGCAAGCAACAAAACAATCATTAGCTATCCTCGATGAATTGTCCTTCCTAGTGAAATACAGTGAATTCATATTTTAAACATCAGAGATTGTTCCTGAGTTTGTTTTATAGAAGAGTTGTCGTTAATCAGATTTGATTAGAAAATTAAGTCTAATATACACAACGAGTATAAAGTACAGGTTCTTGTACATATTTTGTGCACGAACAAGCAAGATAGCGGTTTAAAAAAACAACCAAAGAACAATGCCATGTTAATGTTTTTATAAATCATGTTTTCTCGATTAAATGAATAGACCTATAGCTCAAAATTAGCCGTTATTAGTAGACATAATAAATATAAACAATACACCTGTTGAGGGCATCAATATTAGAATTAGGGCCGTTATAGGGCGTATTGACAAGTAACGCCTGTCAGCAGCAGGTGTGCTGTGGAATGTCTGCATTGGCTGGGTTTCGAATTTCATTCTGTACACTGTATAATCCAATGCCTACCGCTTAAAATGGGTAACGTTTCATTTAGAATCCCATGTGATTCAAATGAGGGTACTACATTGATTCCGTCGTGCGCTGTATGACTTGTGCAGTAGCGCTTGACAATGGCCTCAATTTGATCCATGGGAACTTCTTCTATATGAAAGCTACCTTAAAATGAGCGAGTCGTTTTTACGGCCCACAATAAATGCTCTGCAGACACTCTTTATCGAATATTTGTTATAATTTGCTAATCCTATTCGAGCTTTTTCTTCATTAATTCGCATGTCAAAGATGTGGATTACAAAATAAATCGCGAAGTATATAGCATTTACCATTTTGTAGAACATATCCCCATCCTGATATGGTGGTGAAAGAGGACTCCATATCAGAACCAGGAAGACATACGGGCCGAACAAAATCAGTGATGGCGACAGGGTGCTTCAATTTCACGAGTGCGAGGTTCCAGTTCTCGCCGTTGTCTTCAGCCCACGAGAAGTTGGGATGTATGAATACTTTCTCAACTTCGGCAAATTGTTGATGTTGTCCACCTATTGGATCAGTAAGGTAATTCACTCCAAGGAGAATCTTATTGTAAGGCGCATTCATTGTCCAGCTGATACAAATGAGGAAAGGAGTTGATAAATATAAAAATAAAAAAATGCAGTAATTATAATCGAAAGGTTGTCAGGGCCACCGTGTAGATTCCTTGGGCAAGGCGCCGTATCTCTCTTTACCAGCGGCAAGGGAGTTAGGGAGTAGTCACGATGTATATAAGTACTGATAGGACCTTCACTTGGAGTTGAGGTCTAGATTAAGCGAAACGGTGAACGGTGAACTACCTTCTGCAATTACCGTGTGTTAATGAAAAGTTTATCCAACTAGTTGGGCCATTTGGAGCAATTCCGTGAGCGTGGAGAGCAGAGCATCATTTCTTAGTGGATTTGTATTCTATGAAGGTTAATTAACCAATTTAACGGGTGCCCCTCCCAAAAGTGTGGGCGGAATCCAAGAGAAGGGGGAAATTCATAATACAGGGGTCAAAAATGAAAAATGCTTGGATTGCTGTAAAACGGTAACCAAAGTGTTCGTCTTGTTACAAGGATTAAAAAAGGTATAGTTTGTACTACCTACAACGTATGGTTACGGAGGTATAGGACAAAAATAGTCAAATGTCAAAGGTCATCACCAAAGGTTAAATCTCTAATATTGCACCGATTTCTTTCAAAATGGTCTCAAATTGTTAAACTTTCCACAGGGATTGCAGAAAAAGCAGTTGGCACTCTCTTTTGTATTTGGTTTTCGAGATATGACAAACAAGGTCAATGCCATTAACCTCTATTGATCTCTGAATTTTGAAAATATGTTAGATAATGCAAAATATTTTTGTTGCAGTCTTTAATGGAAAGATGAACAATTTGAGCCCATTTTTAAATCGGAGCGATATTAAAGATTTAAATTGTTTTACTACTTACATGCACTCGGCAGCAGTTATTGCCCAGTCAGGAGTAATTAACGATGCACCACAATTAAACACCCACTCGTCTCTATAGTAGTTGAAATGTGCAGCGTGCCATGGCCACTCGCCCTCTTCGGCCGGTTTTCCATCGAGGGTGTTCGACTTAGGAGGGTTTAAATTTGCTCGTTGAATCCCGCATTCTGTTGTATTAAGGCTACTCTCTGGAAACAAAAGCAAATCCATTCAATATAAAAAAGCTGTATAGGGCGCTTTTAACGGGAGATCAATTGAACTTGGCCAGACTTGTCCTCCAGAACAACCCAAGCACACAGATAATACAAAAGAATCACCTACAGAATATCTTGTATTGTATTCTTCGCATACCCGGATGATCTGGAGGGCAAATAAAAGTCCATTCAACATGCATAGTTTACCTTTCGTGAAAGGGCCCTATACTGGATTAATGCAGGTACATTATAATATCAAGGTGCAGAAGGTGAGAGAATAGAGTTAAGAACATTTAAGGGGCAGATTCAAAACTCAACCACCCACTAGCTGGTTTTCATCGGTTCATTCCGGTTCGAACCGGTATCTATTGTCCTAAATAATGAAAAAGAATTCAACCACCATGAATCGTCGGTCAACAACGGTTGGTTTTGAAACCGCCCCTGATATAACAACTTCCGATTCCCATATTAACTAAATTAGCGTAACAAAATTGATTCTTATCTCTCTCTATTAAAGCAATAATAGCACATTTTTTGAAGAGGCCCCCAATTTTTCAAAAATTTTGAGATTTTTACACGGTTGCAGTGGTAACTGGCTAAGCTCGAAAATGTATATGTGTTGCAAGAAGAAGGAATTTTGCAATTAGGATAATTAATATCGGAGATCTCCGATAATCAACGGCTGTTGGAAACAGCCTTCCAATATGAAATAGCCGGGAAATAGTATAGTATCGCAGGTATAGTTTCCTAGACAATTACCAACATAACTGTGCATGCAAAAATATAAAATTTTGAAAATTGGAGGCGCTCTTCAAAAATGTGCTTTAATGTCGAATTTCTGCATTACACTTTACTAGAATTAGCAACCGCAACTGATTCCTTTTTTCAATGGCCGACGGGTCCAATCATTTTTTTATCAATGAATAATCCTAAATGGGAAATTTTAATTATTCATTAAGTTATATAATGAGTTCTTTTTATTATTTATATTAATATTCATATTCTGTTATTCCCTTTCATTTGCATAAATTAATATTCATATCCTTTGATGGAATAAACGCAAACAATGGAAACCCTCAGGGGACACAGAATTTCGCCTTAACGAAGGTTGAATTAGTCATATTATTATTATTTTTATTATTGATAACATTGGTCAAGGGCATAAGTCGTAACGTAAATAAAAATACCAGGATTGTATAAGTCAACAAAAAATAGACGATACGAAGAAGTTGTCTGACCTTCAATGAATTCATAGCTTGCCCGAAAACCTTTTTTGGCAGTGAAACCGTCTGACACCAAACGCATAAAAAGACTCTTGTTTGTGGATTGGAAAGAGGAAGAGATAGAAGTTCCGCAGTAAACGCCAATGTGAAAGGCTGGATCTTCACTTGCTGCGTCGAAGATGCTTAGCGAATCATAACTACCTACCCATTGCTACCAACAGACTCCAGTTCAAAATCAACTATTACCAACTTGACGTTGTAGCCGAATGGACTGGTCAGAAGAACACACCAGTCCACATTGTCGGGGTAAGCAAACGGGTATCCGGGTGACACAATTTTACCGGCAAAGATGAATTAGTGACGGCAATGTTACAACCTGCATAAACAACAATATTGAAAAAGGTGTAAAAGGTAGATGTATCTTTGAGGAATAGTTGCATTTGTAGAGACACCCGCGTGTAACCTTCGGAGCCTACTTTTATCCGTTTTAAGATAAGCACTCCTGGGATAACCTCCCTCTGTGAAGGTGACTTAGTAGGGGAAAATTTACCTTTATGCATATCTCTTGGCAGATAGTGTGTTCCGAGATCTATGGGCTTTGGACCAGACTTTGGCGGGTTAAACCTGTTATGTGAGCGCTCAACATTCCACTTCCCTCTGAGCATATTGCTGGAGTTGCTGTTGCTCCACTATATATCGATGCCTTTGAGCAGTGCGTAAGGCCTACCCGCTCTGAGGGGGCAAATTTCCCAGTCTTGGGAAATTTTCCCTGTCAGGGGGGTCAAAATGCCAATTTTTTTTTCCCGTCAGAGGCTAAAAAACGGCTGATTGAGCATGATTTTTGCAAATTTTTTCCCGGCCAAGTCGTCATGGGGCAACCTGCCCCCCTTGCCCCCCCCCGCCTGTACGCCACTGCCTTTGAGCTCGGTCTGCTGAGACCAGATGACAAGCTCTCTCTGATTGGAAATTTTGGCTGCTGTATCAGTTATAGCCTTCTCTTTCCTTTAGGAATGCCCAAGGATACCAGGCATTTGTAGACTTTGTTTGCAGCAACCTCTGCTTGCTACTTCTATTGTAAGTAGTATGTGTACAATCCTCTGTTTTCACCGTCAGCAACTAGATTCTTGGTATTTGCACTTCTTTCTAGCATATTCATTGGATAGGTTCTCCATAGGAATCGTCAGCTCTATTAATGATCACCGTCTTTATTTTTGGTAGAAAAGATGGTGATATTTGGTCCCTTAACTGTCGCAATGATTCTGAGGGAACACTATTTGTTTGTGTTCCTCATCCATTAGGAATATCCATTCATTGACACATACTGCAACACACTGCTGTGTCTACTTTTTTTGTCATTTTTTAGAGACGTCTTTGCGACATATCCTTCACTTTTAGCTATGCCTGTAAAATTTCGATTCTTTCACGCTTTCGGGTGGGATCACTGATAGTGCCTGTGGATCGGGTTCCCCGATTTTCATTACAAACAAACGTTTATTTCAAAACACGTAGATCATCTATGGCCAAAGCACTTAGATAATTTAGTTCATTAAAAATTGAGAGCATGCTTCAGCGAAAAGTGAGAATAATGGTTGATATAAACCTATAATATAGGGTATTTTAAATTGGTTGATACAGTGTACTATATTTTACACGTTTAGAATTTCGAAAAAAGTGCAAATGACATTGGACCTCAACCATTATTTCAAATAGGTATACAAGGGTTTTATTACACCTAGGAATATCATGAACTAATATGAGATTCTTGGCTGATTCCTATACGCGAGCTATTTCCCTACGGAAATAGATAACTGTTCCCTAACCTCGTCTCCCCAGATGCACAGTGAGGTGTAATAAAACAAATACTACATGGTTTTATAGGGGACATAGGGCCACACTATTTCCATTGGTGACTGGCTTACGGGCCTATCACCCCTCACCTTCGGTTTCAGGGTGATAGGCCCGTAGCCAGTACTCGGGAAATAGTGTGCCCATTTGCCTCTAACCATGTAGTATTTGTATATAATTGTAATCAATGATTGACACAACCGTATAAAACAACTAGCCGGGGCAATATTAGCCACTTGTTTATTTTTTCAATAGCTTCACACAAATGAGAGATAGTCAGACCGCAGTGGAATCTAGACAGGCACACTTTTGTCATGATCCTAATTTTAAACATACTCCCCTCATCCACGGACTCTAAATTTTGACCTACAGTGCTCACTCAAAAAAAGGATGTGGGATGTCAAAGATGGGTGATGCCATTGACATCCTCGTCCCATAACTTCACCTTATTAAGCCCGTATTTGCCTCATAACTCCTGTAATGTGTTAGGCCTGAAAATATGTTTCCTTTAGATGATATAAACAAAAAGTCTTCAAATGTGGTAGACTACACATACTGTTACATTACTGTGAGCTCCAAATTTGGAATCCATGATATAAAAAGACATCGGATCATGTGCCTATGACAGCGTTCAAGCTTTGACTTACGTTTGGTGGACAGAATGGTGGAAACTTAAAGGGAAAATATCCTACTTAAAATACCATTTTCTAGGGTGAAATTTTGTGTAGAAACTGCATCTGAAATAAAAAATGCATAATTATTAACTTGAAAATTTTTCCCATAGCAGTGTACAGGTATATTTCTGCCCGAAGTCCTCAAATTTGAGCAAAAATCGGCCGGAAAAAAATAAGTCCTTCAAAACGGGGACTCTCAGGGCTAAACAAATATAAACTTGCTCTAGAGGGAGGTCTTGGCTATAGCAAGTTTATATTTGTTTAGCCTTAAAACTCACAGTTTTGAAGGACTTATTTTTTTTTGCGAAGGCCTTTATTTTTTTCACACCTCCGAAATGTTAGGGGTAGGGGTAACATATTACTACTTTATTTTTTTTCAGTACATTCAACATAGTCAAGTTTTATATCACTATTTAGCTATTGAAATACTGAACAAAAAGACACAAGAAGCATCACCATAGCTCATACCATTGAGGAGTTATGGCATTTTCAATCACAAAATTGGGCGAAAATTGCATTTTTTTCCCAAAATCAATTGTCACCCTGACCGCCGACTTTCTAACCCTGTTACAAAAATAAAGAAATAGATTGATCCCATTTAATGATTTGAATATTACAAATGTACCCCTGTTACAAGATTAGCATAAAGAATTAGTCACTACTAGGTAGTTTTCATGTTCATACACTCACCGGAAATTAGCAAGTCAAAATTGTTGTCACCCGAAAACGGCCATATTTGGCTAAAATTGGCCAAAAAACTGAATTTTCTCAAAATCAGTGAAAAATATGGGGTTTAAGTGCCAAAATCTGAAAATATATGACATTTTACCCTTAGAAACATTTAAGTAATCAAGAATTGTGACTGTTTTCACCCCTAAATATTTTTTTCACACCCGTGTCCGCTAAACGTAAGTCAAAGCTTGAACGCTGTCCTATATAGTCCTTTGAGTAGGACAAATTTTTAGAACAAGTGATAAATTTGCAAAAAGAAAAAAAAAAATCAATTTCTGAACGCTATTCTGACTCATTGTGAAGAACTGGCATTAAGTTTGATTCATTCATTGTAATGGATGATTAAGAATGTCAATGGACATGTCTAGGCCAAAGTACGATCAATTCACAACAATATGAGCAGACAAAGACGTATATAGGCAATTTCCTGGGCCTCGCACACCAAGGATTTTAGCGGTAAAGATTGGCCTC
Organism: Ophioderma brevispina; assembly: GCA_023653785.1. Classification (NCBI taxonomy): domain Eukaryota; kingdom Metazoa; phylum Echinodermata; class Ophiuroidea; order Amphilepidida; family Ophiodermatidae; genus Ophioderma; species Ophioderma brevispina. The sequence continues at coordinate 6,164 of JAMKCH010021304.1, read as the reverse complement.
TTGTGACATGCAGCCAGCTAAATTTTGTGGGCAGACCAGACGATATCGGGCTACAGTTGCATTGAAAACAGCCTAGAGGCGAGTTTCGGCCAGAATTGCCTGTCTCCCTAGCTTTAGCAATGGTTCAGCTTCACTGCGCTTAAACAATGAAACCGCTGAAGCGAATCTGGGCTACTTCAAGCCCAGGTTCCCAGGTATAGTGACAACTGGGGTGATGGGATTTTTGTTTTCTCACTCCAAGATCATTTGTAGTTTGAGATTTAACATTTCACATGTATTGGGTATTCAAAATTATTGTATGGCGTATCTGCTAAACATGGTACATTGTTTCTTTTGGTCATACCTTAAGCATTGACGTATAGTACGAATGTACATTGGCCAGGAAACCCGTTGTTGATCAAGTATTGTTTGATTTTAATCGGTTCCATACACATAAAAAGTACAGTTTGTACAGAGAGTAAATATATGAGGCACAAATTAGATAAAATACCCAGTGACAGATAAAAAAATTTGAACTAAGATAACCCATGAAAGCCAATATTTCAGGCTTATTTCCAATGGGATCCTAGAAATAATTTGGCAAAAAAGACAGAAAATACTTTTTGACAAAAAAGTTTGATCCCATTGGAAATTAGCCATTGCTAAGATGGTTCCTTATTGCAATCCTGAAACTATTAAAATTGGGAATGCTTTTAATATCATTTGGAAACCTGTTCCAGTCCCATATTGCACTGTAATAGAAAGTAGTCGCAGCACAACTTTTGATTTTTGAAGTATATGTGGTTGTATTGTTTCAATTTGGCTTCAAATCTAACCATTACGTATTTAATGTTACTAGAGGAGATCTTATGCTATTTTTACCTTCAACACGATCCACAAATTTGAAATTTGCATGGAAACCTTTGTTTTCAAATCCTTCGTCTGACAGAAAATGCATCAAGAGATTCTCATTTCTGGACTTAAATTGAGTCGGTAAATAACTCCCACAATAGCTGCCGATGTAATAATAGGGGTCTTTAATAGGAGCATCGTAGAGAGTCAACGAATCATACTTGCACAAGCCACTGCTACCAGCTTGTAATTGGAAATCCAGCATTGTCAACTCAATATTATAACCAGGTGGCGCAGTTAGAAGCGCACACCAATCCAGGTGTCCAGGGTAGAAGCCGTAATAGTACCCAGGCGATAATACGTACCCCTGCGAGGAGGTGGTGGTAACCTGTATCTCACATGATTCTGGATGAACAAAATGAGCAAAAATTTTATTGAAATACGTGTACTGATTCCAACTATGAGGTAGCGTTTTCCTAAAGCTAGAGAAAGCGATTTCAAAAGCCATTTGGGGATTATTTGCAATTGAAAATGCACACATGTCAGTCACGCGACTTTGGTCGAGCTTTTTAAAAAACTTTAAAGTCATAAAATATTTATAATCTATATATTTCTCTATTCACCGATGACTGATTTAATGTACCGCTTTGGATGAACGGATTCTAATCCTTACACAGTTTAAATATAACAGGATATATTGGTAACTATAGTTGTTTCGAGGTGGCAAATCAGAGGCATGGGATATTTTAGTAAGGTTTGGTTTATGAACACCGAAATAGGCCATTCAATTAGGACAAATAATGGACTAATCAACAGAAAATGCAAAAAACAAATCTTCTCCAGAATTGTGTTTGAGGAAGGAAATCTTTAAGAACAACATATGAAGAGTTTATCAAAATCAAAGTAGTGGATGTGGGAATAGCATTTTTAGGTGGGGTAAATTTTATACAGGAGTGAACGTGTCGAAAAAAGTATATACCAGATTTCATCACCTTTCCAGGATTTATATTAACAAGACCGGATGTCTCGGAAGCTGGCGAATGCACCAATAGGCATGATGAGGGGTGTGGGAGTTAAATATATTGGTCGACCAAAATGGGGACATTTCAGATTTTGCATAAAGTCCAAGCACAACATCAATTTAGCCCTAAGATTAATAGGGTAAATGATTAAAATCACTTCGTTAAATTACTACAATACACCGAAATTGTACACAGGGAAAGAGGAACATCACAAGCAATAAGTTGTATCCCTTTGGGTATCAAAAGGTAGAATTCACTGGTATTATTACAAACCTCGGACTGGTAAAAGAGGCTAAACCTTTGTATTAATTCACTAAATACATCAAAATTGTACAAGGAAAATACGAACAGAAAATAACAAGCAATATTCCGTATCGTGAGCTCACACGTGCAAAAAATTCCCAATATCAAAGTTTGACGAATTGGCTTGTTGAAGAATTGTTGGGTAGCCGAATTCGTTGTTGCCGAAATTGATGTCAACGATTTATGTGTCCGCATCGTTAAAGCACTTGTCGTCGATTTCGCCTGGCTGACCCTCGCTTATAAAAATGATCTTCGACATCCGAAGAACATCGTCAGCGGTTTGCGGTCGCACCCCCCCCCCCACCAACCAAATTCCACAAAAGGGGAAAAAGGTCACTTTGTGCAATTTTTTGATTAAAAAGAGTCCAAAAATTAGAGAAAATATGACGGAAAGCTCCACTTTTTCGAAGGAACCTGCACCCCCCCGTAAAAAAATCCTGCGTTCGTCCCTGGGTTTACGTTGCTAAGATAAATAGAAGAATCAATTTTCCAATTAGGCGGTACGGTATGAATAACTACGACGAGTGCGATGCATTATCACAGTAATAATTGCCACAGTTCTTATTTTTTATATAACCCGGGCATTAATTAGGAACTTTGACCTTGGTAGGTGCCGAAACAGCCGTCCACCCAACTGCTAGGTTTATTTTATTGGGAATCAGCGGAAAATAAGCGTTTTGTTCGTGCCGATGGAAACTAAAATACCGGGACAGCTGTAAACTGAGAAATCAATGGATACATCATTTAATGTTAACATAACGAACGAACGAACTCACTAACTAACAGAGTTTCTTGGCGATTTGTTAGGAGCATGCTCGCAGCTCCAAAAAGTTACAGTTTGCCCAATCTGCCTACTGTAGTTCAAAGGTATAAGGCAAAAATGTTCAAGATCATGACATGGGGGTAAAAATTTTCAAATTTATCAGTTTGTTTTAAAAATTGTGTCAAATGTTCGGGTATGGTACAGGAAGCCGAAAATATACAGTTGCCCCCATCTTGATTTTAATTACATAATTTCGTAATTGCACCTTGATGATTAGGATTTTACAGTTATCCAGCCATACAACAATTTCTGGTCATTAACAGACTGTCCCAAAAAAAAACTTAGAAAATCAAAGATTATTTTTTAGCCAAAAATTTAAGTTTATTTAACTGAGAAGTTGTATTGATATTTGTTAGAGTGTTCCAGGTTTCAGAGATTTTTAGTGGTTTGTTGTATTTGGGGGTCTGGTTAGGAAGGTATGGCTAATTATCTAGGCCAGTTGAAAACCTGTTGGGCCAGTTTCGACTATCTTGGATTCAACGAAGTCGTCATTGAAAATCACCTTCAAGACATTCTTTATTGAAAATTTGAAAAAAAAAAATAGGTATTTTTAAATGCTTGTTTTTGTTGATATGAAATAATTTATAACTTTATAAATGTCGCAATTGCTAAAATAAATGTAGCATTGGGTAATTCAATTCCCAAAGTCTTGTGTCTCAGCTTTAATCCCGGTTTCCAGGCAGAGGTTGAACATAAAAACCTTTGTTGAAGTAAAACTGAGACCTTTGAAACACAACCTCCTTTCCTTTATGCTCTTTATTTAACAATGCTTTCTTCATAATATTCCTCCTGGCTCTTCTTGAGGCAGTGGGGAATAGGGAAGGATAAATTGTCCATTCACATTAGAGCGTTGTCCAACATTTGCCCTTCAGCAGAATTGTAGACTGTTACATAAGTTTCAGCAGTCAATTCCCAAATTCCATGAATTTCTTGATTATTATCTCCCTGAGAGGAGTCCCTCATTCACCCCACAAACCCATAATAATTTTGGTGATTTCATGAAAAATAATATGATTGCGATTAGTTCAGTGCATGATAATACATTAACTCCGATCTGTACAATATTTTTGTTTGAAAAGGGGTTTATCCCGCAAGGATGCTACCCGTCTATAAAAGTTAGTTTCTGGAACCTTCAGGTGAAAACTGGCCCAAGTGGTATTTTATACTTGTGTGTTCAACTGATCTCCGCTTAGGGTCCATCAAATTGAATGGAATAAAGCGAGGATTTAGCTTAGGATCAAAATATAGGGCAAAAATGTGGCAGTGATATTTTTTATAATTTTTAGTGGAGGTATAGTTTTATTGGGACAGTCTGTATATTGACTAAAAACACACCAGCCCCGATTCAACGCCGCCATTTTGGCTGACGGGTGGCTGCTTAGATGCATTATTTAGTGGTGTGAATCCTACAATGACGTCAGGCATTATAGTATCCACGTGACTCACGGGTGTCTAATCACGAGCTGATCTGATAGACGTAATAACAGAGTTCTTTTTATTCTGTGTCAGGAAGCCTGCGACTATGAGTATGCACATGTCTTTCAATTGGCACGCAAAGCCACAACCGGGTACGCGTGCTTATGCATGTACCCATAAGTAATAGGAATCAATGCAACAAATAGACAAACATTGAGAAAATACGTGTTTTTTTATCCGTCCGTCTCATGCTGCATCTCATTATCATGAGGTAAACATGATAAAAAAAAATGAAGACAAACGTATCAAAATACTACGAAAATTGACGAGGGACGTCGACATCCGACATAGCTGGTGGAGAATGGAAAACACGAGCGACACTAAAGACGGAACAATGATTAAACGATGATGACGACGATGATGGCAACAATGACGACGATAATAATGATTGAGGGCGAGCTAGGTGGCCGAGCGGTCTAAGGCGCTGAACCGTCGGCAGGGTATAACATCGACCGAGCAGGCTTCTTGTTCAAGCTTGTTCATACTTAAATAGTTCCTATAAGGTTGGAAATTGCATAATTGCATAAGTGTGATTATGGAATTTCTCCTCGCGTAGAATGTGCAGGTATATACAATGGGTGCCCGGCGCCTCATGGTTCGGAGAGTCATGTGAAGCGGTTTGTCAGACCTCGTCGAAAAGAAGGGATCATCCCGGGTCTGTTACCTGCACTCGTCACTCTAGGTACCAGAGCCCTCTAGTGTAATGGGCGAACCCGATTTACTGGAGGTTAAATTGATCCATATCCAGATGTTGCAGATGACATTGTTCGTGGTATTAAATTTTGGATCATTATATTTTAAAATAATTTCTCATATTTAACTTACCTTCACCAAAATAACCAAATTCAAAACTTGCATTAAATCCCTTTTTGGTAATAAAATTGTCTGACACCAAGTATATTAAAAGATTTCCAGTTCTGGAATAGAATGTAGAATGTATGAAAGTTCCGCAGAAGCTACCAAGGTTATAAAGAGGATTTTCATTAGCTGTAGGGTAGATGATCAATGAATCATAAAGGCAAAGTCCACTCTCGACGGGAGACTCCAGTTCAAAATCAAGTATTGTCAACTTAACACCGTAGCCCGGTGGAGCAATTAAAAGCGCGCACCAATCAATGTTGTCAGGATAATCGGATGGGTATCCAGGAGATGAAATAAATCCAGGAAACGAAGAAGTGTCGTTAACTGTGACGTTACAAGTCACTGCAAAAACAAAAATGTGTAAATCCTGTATCACACAACTAAATCATATTGCAATTATGTATTCCAAATTTTGAAAGATCTTGTTAATCTTATACGTTTTATTTATTTATGGGGGGGGCAAAAAGTAATGTATTTTCAAAATTTGAATGTATGGGGTACTGATATAAATATGATATACGTATTAAAATTGGGTTGCGAGGGTCCTCGAAAAGAAGTAGTGGCGTGGCTATAATTATACGTATGTTAGTGTCGCAAGCCCGAATAAGAGGTGGACCACCAAAACTAAAAATGAATGTAGATTTTTAAGCAAAGCGACCCGGTAAGCGGCGAGTAGTGAGGTATCGATGGAACCATAATTTTTCTTATACATTTTGATTTCGTAGGAATTATTGATGGCAGCTCTCCTAATCAAAGCGTACAACAAAATAGGCAAATAACGTTTTATGGCCATTCCATGGCTTTACAAATGTCCAAATTGAGATGCACGGGGAATGCCCAAACAAGCT
>JAMKCH010021303.1:0-36580 GCA_023653785.1 Ophioderma brevispina | reverse complement strand
TGATCTCCTCAGAGAGAAATGCGTCATGATTGAGATAGTATTTTTGGTACAGAAATGCAAAAGGCAACTTCAAAATAAGGTGATCCACAAAAATAAACATGCTTTGGTTGTTATTTTTGCGAGGCACTTTTTGGTTACATTTTGGAGCGATTATATATCTGGAATATCAAGTTAGCAATTATTACTTATGCACCATTCAAAATATTTCCACCACCCATGATGTGTGAGACTTACCAGGAAAATGTCATTTTTGGGGGACGATTACATCTCACTACAGCCCCACACTGTGGGGTTCCAAGAGGTAGCATCACAAGTACTATTACATGACATCCCACGGTTATACAACAAGTATACGACCAAATTTCATCCCCAGTTATCCACGGATTTTAAAATTGTAGTGTAACATGCATCCGACCCACCCGTAGGTACTATTTGTCCCCACTTATGCCTCAGAGATTCCAAAGGATACCGCCCTCTATTGCTACAAACTTTGTTTTCTGCATATCACATATCGCGTGTCTAAAACTATGGTAAAGAATGTAGTTAAGTCAATTCTTTCTTTTAGAGAGAGGGAAAAAAAAAAAATGGCCATTTTAATGGGTAACCATCAATATTAGAAAAATAGTGATAGGACGTCTTGCAATAGGGCGATTGTTCTACAATCAAACTGCAGTTTATTTTCCCACAATAAATTATGTACAGAAGTTCGTGGTTCATATCAAGTTAGAGACATAAATCAAACGCAACCACCTTTAATTAAAGGGACCTGTAGCTTGTCTTCTGACATAAACCTAAAAAGTGTTGATTTTGTGGGCAGCCAGCTATAGCAGGCAGGACCAATTAAGCAATTGTTGTGGTGTGTATGTGTGTATGTGTGTGTGTCACTAAATTGTTGACGTTTTTTTAAATTGACATCAATTGAAAGGTTGAACTTCATTGACCCAAACTTCTGTCATAGGTGAACCATGGGATCCCTCATATTATGATGAGGTCAAAGGTCATGTGAAAGGTCAAAGGTCATGTGAGGTCAAGTTGAAAACAGGGCCCCTGTGCGGAACAGGTAAAATTGACCTTAATTGAAAACTTGAAGTTCACTTGAAACCAAACTGGTGTCATAGGCTGCAACATGCGATCCCTCATGTTGATGACGTCAAAGGTATGATGCCAGGGTCAAAGGTCACGGGGCGGCCCACAGCTTAAATATTCTTTGAATATACAGCGGGAGCCACGAAAGCCGGAGAACGACGAACTTCTAGATTAATATGTCTAGCAGAAACTCAGAACAATTGCGCTAGTATTTTTTGTTTGCCTAATCTTATATGCCGATATGAAATTCGCATCAATTTTTTTTTTCATTTTGTTGTAACTGCACACAAATGACAACACAGTGGCTTGAAGCCCTACAAACCATTTGCCACAAAACACCAAAATGCATGAAGGAATAAAATTGAAAATTGGGAGAGTAAGCATTTGCTCCAAAACATCTATTGATTCTAAACAAAACAAGGTCAAGGAACCATGAAATCCAACTGTATATAAGGACAAATATATGATAACAATGGCTTTATTCCACTCTATAGGCCGTACAGACTTTTGAAAATTTTACAAAATTTTACTAAGACAACAAGAAGGCAATACTTAATCATTATTAATTAGGCTACGAGTTTTATAGCTGTGATCCCGTAAATGAAAAAATATAAGATATTAAAATTCAAATTAATGGGATGAATGTGTGAGCACCTAACAATCCCACGTTTTTTTTTAAAGGGATACAGAACATGCCACACTATAGGTCCCTAGATGCACTCGATCCCGAACTAACAGGAACAGGTCACCTGAAAATAATAAAAACATGCTTAAAATTAAAAGTTGATTCAATTACCAAAGTAGAACATCATTGGTATCAAGGTCAATGGACCGTACTTGCACTTTTCCAAATTTGATGGGTTAGTTCAATTACAAGAGAAAATAAGACTTCCATAATCAGACCTAAAAATATAACATTAATAAAAAAAGAAAAATTAAAAAAAAATACGTTACAAAATAATGCACTTCAATAATTTGATTATTTTTTACACTTCATCATGTGCTTAACAAGACAGATATTGTATGTGAACCAGGCAAACTGAAATACGAGTTCCATTCATTATTTTCTTTGATTTATTGAAAGACATTCCCATTTATTAGACAGCAAAATACATAATTCTTTCTTGGTTTTCAGATTACAACCAAGACCTTAAAGTTAGTTGAAAGCCATGAAAGACTATGACTTAGCTATGAGACTCTAGAACTACTTCTGTTTGGCTATTGAATGTGGGCATTTGATAAGTTCCCAATAATGTCGTATTGTTGACTGATAGGTATTCTATGAATATCAATACCTGATATAGCCATGTCACCACGCGTCACATAACTCCAAGGGTTTGAAACTCTGAGGGTGAAAATTAAATCCAATTATTTTACTTCACAAAATTCTGAAATCTCCCCCGACCATTCTCCTCCTCTGATATTGGAGTGTAGACGGAAGTCACCATACCGGGAGCCGTGCACTTTCGCGTGGTATATTCAAACACAGGAATTGGTCAAAGATGACCTTGCACGATGTCAGCTACGCTACTCTCCCCGGCCGGTACACACGGCACGAAACTACAAAACACTCAGGAGTGTTATCGGAGTTTGAGATTCCGAGTCACCCCAAGTTTTTTAGGGTGACAGATAAAATCCCGCTAACCTCTTAAAAACGGTGTGTGGACCCAACTCTAGATTACTATTGTGGCCCGTCATTGAAAAAATTGCACTTCATTGCCATATTGAGCGGCTGACAAACTGCGTGCGCTTTAATGGGGATTCTTGTGTCGAGAATCAAAATCATACTTCAAGACAATCTGCATGAGTTAGTTAGACTAGCTCACAGGACGCATGACCTTATAAATTGAATTGTGCTGCACTGAAATTCCTTGATGTTCAAAAAATGTGTCTGGCCAGCTAATCACTAAAGGTGCAACAAGAGATTTCAAGTCATCCATATTTTCTGTGATATAGCTGATTCATACTAGATTAGACACTCAATATCTTCCCTACCTTTTATTTGGGTTACAGAAATAACTTAAAATGAAAACAAAAAGTTGATTTTATATGCTTATCTCAATAGTAAAACATACCTAATTTCGTATTTGCTCCTATCATCGAAATCAGAACTTTTTCACAATTTCTGTACTATCTTTACTTCAAAGAAAGTTCTCAGCTTAATCCTTACTGATCTAGTTTTGATATAAACGCTTTATGCCAGTGCCACAATCAGAATTTTTTACGTTTTCTTTCGGACACTGTTATTTGAAATCCTTGTTGGGCACCTTATAACAAAAATTGCAACCTTTAAAAGTGGCATTTCATGATTTGTTGCCTCTTGCTTTGCATGAGACTGTTTTTTGTGCTGATACTTGTCACTTGATGGTTACTTTAATTTCAAACTTTCACTGACTTCATAATACTGCAGGTTTAATGTACGGTATAAAGAGAATATTCGTATTGCAATGCCGCCAAAAAATAAGGCTACTGCTGAATCTATTGTACCACAGAACTAACTGAATTTTCGCGGTTCTCTGCTTTTGCACTTGCTAGCTATTCAAAGAATCTAACTGTGGGCTTCCCCATGAACCTTTGATCCGGCACATTACCTTTAACCTCATCACCATATGCTGGATCGCAACTGGTGCACGTGTGACACAAGTTTGGTTTCAATTGAACTGCCAGTTTCAATAAGGCGATTTCTACATTTTTAGCCCCTGTTTTCCAACTTGACCTCACATGACCTTTGACGTTTCTACATGACCTTTGACCTCATCACATATGAGGGATCCCATTGCGCACCTATGACAGAATTTTGGTTCCAATTGAAGTTCAACTTTTCAATTGAACAATTTTCAATTGAGGTCATTTTTTTTTTTAAAAAACTAACCCCACCACACCCTACACCCCCCCCACATACACATGCCCAACGGATTGCTAAGTCGTCCTGCCCTGTAGCTGGCGGCCCACAACTACAAGGGGTATTGGAAGGAAAGACAGAATCTTCACAAAAAGGCAGAGCTAGGTGCATCCATGCTAATTTTGTATAATTTCATAACTGCAAGATTTTTGTGAATGGAGGCATGAAAGGGGGTTTGCATGCTACAGCCCCTTCAAGCCAACCTTTAAATCCCCCAGTGTCATTTTTGCGTATCTTCTCGAAACTTTTGCACCAAATGGTGTGCATGTTACGTAAAACCACTCATTTACTACACTTAAAGATGCTTCATGAAAAGCTTGAACACACTGGGCACACACACACACAAAAAATATAAATGGGGAATGGTCCATTTAAGTATATAAGTTTGCATCTTGATAGATGGCCTTCAGCCAAAAACCCCATCTGTAAAGTTTCCGCCGATATTTCATCCGTTTTGATGTGAGAGCTAGAAATTAGACAATGGAGTACATTTTCACTCATAACTTCCATCCAACATCATTTAGCCCTATGATTTCACAGGGTAAAATGGTAGAAAAATAGTATTTTCCTTTTGATACCAAAATTTCGACCACTTCCTGTAATATCTGGGGTCTGGGGACGATGCTTTTAGCGATCGGACATGGAATGGCCTTTAATGTGTTTTTGTGACTTGGCAGAATTTTGGTTACACATTATTTGGGGTCTTAAACCCCTAAGTTTTAGAAAAGGGTATTTCTCAATTTGTTTATTTATTTAGGGGTAGTTTTTTAAAAAATTTTGTAGAGTCGCAAAGGTAAACATTTTGACCAAAGAGTTGCTTTACGTGAGATTTGTGTTACATTTTTTAGTGGTTAGGTTAGTTTGGCCCCCCCTTCGCAGGGTGAAACTCAGTTAGGATATTAGCGAATAAGCAAATTTGGTGAGATTATACTTTAGTGGCCCCCCTAAGCAAAATGAAATGGACCTTCAATAAGTACAAAGTTTTTAATTCTAAATGAAAGCCGCAGTCGTCCTTATCTATTCTTTGACTAAAGGTGGGAACCATGTCAATGTGTCACTCTATACCGTCAGGTAATGATTTGCTGTAGAGGTTGAATGTTCCACAAGAGGAAGTACAAGAAAGGACACACTTTTGGCCCCAACTCAATTCATCAATAAGTCCCAGAGCAGTTTGGGTTTTATTTCATTATAATGCAAAGTTGCCACGGCCACCATGCCCCACTGATTCCTGGTGAAAACATTCTTATTCATTTCAGGATTACTTTACTGGAATGCCCAAAGCTAAGCTTATGGATGTTTTCTGGGTACGATACATAATTAATCATTCAAGACTTAATTGAATTTGATATTTATAATGTCTTATGTTATATTTTTCTAATTGCAGGTCAAACGTTTCTTTTAAGGTGCTAGCTCGCCGATCAGTGCATTATTTGGATTTCAGATTTCAACACTGTTTTTAAATCCATCTAAATTGAAACATCCATTTTCTGCCACTTATTACCATTTTCAATGCTCTAATTTTATGTATCCTAATATCCATTTTGAGTTTTCATTTATCCCATTTTTGCTGGGACCGGGGTATTTTGGGGTGGGGGACTAGAAAATTGTCAGTGCATAATCATTCAAAATGACATGGTTTCACCTGCCCTCCCCTCTTTCTCCCACTTGCTTTTTGCTCCTTCCCTCCTTTTTTCCTTTGAACTCGTTTCTTCCTCCTACCCCTTCCACCACCTGTTACACTACTAGCCCGTTTATTAATGCAATATTTTCATTATTTTAGTTGTTCCTAGAGGTATTTTATGTAGCCAGTATATAATAAACAACAATAAATAAAAAAAATAAAAATGTAAATAAAATTATATGAAAATATAAAAAATAAAACAAATCAAAAACAAATAAAACAAATAAATCTAAAATAAATACATCATATAAAATAATAAATCAATCAATCTAAATTAAATCAATCGAACTACTAAATCAATCTAAAATAACTAAATCAATCTAAATTAATAATCAATCTAAAATCAATCAATAATCAAATAAATCATAAATAAATCATCAATAAATCAATCAATCAATCAATAAATACTAACATCAATTAAAATAAAAAAATCATTAATAAAAATAATGCATATTCTTCATAACCAATGTGTAATGATAGAGTTCAATATATTTATGGTGATAGACACACCAGAAAATTCACAAGCAAATTTATGAGTCCAGCTTGGAATCTGTGGGAGAACCAAGGCACGCACAAATGATGACGTAAATACCTGTAATATCCTATTCAAGACTAAATCTTACGCACTGCTAAATCCGATCCAACCTAACTGTTATAATATTTCTCATATTTCAGTTGGAGGTCTCTCTCATCAAAACCGGGTTTTACCATGCACGGTTTCCTCCTTCTAAACAACCAAATATCTGACTTTCAAAGTCCGAAGCCTGATTGGGCTTCTTATTTACAATGGGATTCAGCCATAGGAGATTTGTATTTGCAATGATAACAGTTGAGCTCAGGTAGTTACATATATCAATCAAAGTAGTCAATTCTGTTCCCCCAAAATTCTTATCAGGTGGAGGTTCTTTGACCACAGTTCATGGTTTTGTGATGATTAACATGTTCTGAAGTTACGTGTTTATGTAACTCCAGAACATTTGTTACATGCAAAGATTTTATTTTGGGTACATATAAATTCAAGTCTACTTGATCTTGAAATGCTCTGTTATCCCCAACATGTACCGGGGTTAATGATATTGGAAGATGTTTACCTGAGAGGCTAATTTCGAGACATTGCCAGGAGGGGGGGTGTCCCATTCTCCCTTCCTCCCCCCCCCCCCCCAAAGTTTTCCTTCATGGACAGAAGAAAAAAATGGATTTTTGGGAAAAATTGGCAATTTAGGGGCCCAATCATCATATTTTTGTCAATATCAGTGGATTTGGTGGCCCAAATTGGTTAAAAAAAGACTGCAAATTTTGGGTTTTTTTTTTTTTGCTTTTTCCACACATATTTCACTGTTTTTTTTCCCCCAAAAAAATCACTTTCCTCCCCCCTCCCCCCATTGTTTGTTAATATCCTCCTCCGATGAACCAGTGTGCATTATGATTGAATCCCTTGAATTGAAACAAAAATGGCAAAGTTTGTGGTACCTAAATGAAGAAATCCTAACATGGCAAAGATGCAATCTTGGATAGGTAACACAGCACTTTGAGGCACAAGCAGAAGTACAGTAATGGTTATTATTATTTTTAAATTGATAAAAAAGCAAATACGATTGGCAAGTAACCCCTTTTGGGTCTAGACTCATTATGGACCCATACACCCAGCACATGCCGGGAATCAAGTACTGGAATAGGTTGAACCAATGACCCCTTATGTCCTTTGAATGGGACATCACATTATGTTTGGTAACAAAGATAACAACAACATCTTAAATGTTGTATGCACAAGTAAACCAAGGCATTTCCTCTTAGTGTTGGCATGGTGCTCCTTAGTGGTATAGTCCTAGGTATTCTGAATCAATTTATACATATATTGGAAATCAAAATGCAAGCATTTCATATAGGGAAAATAGCTAGGCCTAACTGGGTGTAAGACTTCAAACTTAATTAATTAGGTAGCATTTCCTTGCTAATTTCAAATACTGATAATGTTTAAATCACCAAGTACATGGCTCTGATCATGATAGAGGACATAGCCTATTCACTACAGCTATAGCTTTTTCCCCCTTCCCTCCACCCCATCCCCTTCAGTGCCCGCTTAACTCATCATGCAAAAACCAATGTTTCCATGACACATGGAGAAACCGGTCACAATAAGGGCACATCAGGCCAGTTTTATTAAATACCCCCTGGGTGCACATTCCTGTGGCAAGTTTTCATGGAAAACCACTTGACAGAACCTACCTGAAAGGCAAGAGTTAGTATAACAGAGACATCTAAAGGTGCAACGGGAGATTCACATATCGGGTGTCCCTTAAAAATCGAAAGTACTGATTTTTGCCTGATGTAAAGCTTTCCATCAAAAATATCCCCATCTGAAAGGATTAGAGCCAGAAATTTCTTCGTACAAAAATTGTGAAATATACTTTCGTATAGGAGCAAATACGAAATTCACCTATGGTTTAAATTGAAATACAATCAAAATCCAATCGCCTTTTTTCTCTCTCTCTTTTAAGAACATTTCTGTAGCGAAATAAAAAAACAAAGGCAAAAATCTACCGAGTGTCTAATCTCATGAAAATTACTAGTATACACAAATCTGGGTGCCTCAGATCTCTCATCTTGCACCTTAACCCATCACAGGTGGCTGGCCAGAGGCAGTCAACACTGGTAGAATAGCACGACTGGTCTCACATCACCACTTCTAATGACAGCGCTACATGTCCACCAGCTCATCACTTTTGCGATCTCATACAACTATACATTAGTTACCGTGAAGGTATGGGAGGTAGTGTAACAGAACACTATCTTAACCCATCACATTGGCTTGCTGGTTGGCAGACAACACTGGTAGAATAGCACCAGTAAACTGGTCCTCACAACAATAAATAAACCAGCTCTACATGTAGCTGGCAACTTACCAATTGTTGTGATCTCATATTGTATCCTATACATTTGCTTTGTTACCTTGAAGGTACGGGAGGTAGTGTAACAGAGCACAATCTTAACCAATTTAACATGGCTTGTCAGACAACACTGAGAGAATAGCACCACAGTAACCTGCTAGAACCCACCCCATACCACCTAGCTAAATGAAAGTCTTCTGTAGCCGGTCATCAATTTGTGATCTCATACAACCTATCCTATAACTTGCTGGTACGTGAAAGGTACGGGAGGTAGTGTAACAGAGCACAATCTTAACCCATCACAGTGGCTTTTCAGAAAACACTGATAGATAGCCACCACAGTAAACTGGTCTCACATTACTACTAAATGACAGCTCTTCATTAGCAGCTCATATTCTGTGATTCATATTCTATAACTTGCTTTGTTACCTTGAAGGTACGGGAGGTAGTGTAACAGAGCACCAATTCCTAACCCATAACATGGCTTTCAGACAACACTGATAGAATAGCACCACAGTAAACTGGTATCAATACTACTAAATGACAGATCGTCAGGTAGCAGTTAATCAATTCATGTGATCTAAGACACATTATCCTATAAACTGCGTTGTTACCTTGAAGGTACGGGAGGTAGTGTAACAGGCACATTTAACCATCACATTGGTGCTGGTTGGCAGAACAACACTCGTGATAGAATAGCACCACAGTGGTCTCAACCACTACTAAATGACAGCTCTACGTGTAGAAGCTCCCTCAATTTTGGATCTCATGAATCTATAAACTTGCTTTGTTACCTTGAAGGTACAGGAGGTTGTAACAGCGACTATCTTAATCCATACATGGGCTTGCTGGTTGGCAAGTCTGGCAGTCAACACTGGTAGAATAGCACTAAAGTGGTTCTCACACACTAATAAGACAGAACTCGCATGTAGCACCGCTCATCAATTTTGTGATCTATACATGTACCTATAACTTGCTTTGTTACCTTGAGACAGGAGGTAGTGAACAGAGCACTATCTTAATCCATCACATTGGCTTGCGCTTTTGGGGGTTGCAGTCTGGCATGACGCAACACTGGTAGAAAGCAACTCAGTGGTCTCAACAATAATAAATGACGCTCTTCAGGTAGCACAGCTCAATCAATTTTGGTGATCTCAATACATGTAACCTATAACTTGCTTTGTTACCTTGAAGGATAGAGGAGGTAGTGTAACAGAGCACAATCTTAACCCATCACAGTGGCTTATCAGACAAAACCCTGATAGAATAGGCACCACAGTAAACTGTCTCACATACTTTAAGCACTAAATGAGACCTTCATGAAGCAGCTCATCAATTTTGTGTCTGTAATTGCCCTGTTATCACCGCTTGTGTGGCTAAGCTGGCTGTCTTTGTTACACACAATGCTATTCCAGTTAATCAATTATTCTGCATAAGTGCAGACTGAAGCATCAGCTGTAGCTGCTGTGTTTTTATTATGGTCCAGGTGGCTACTACCTTAGGGCACCTCATCATGTTAAGTTCAATGGCAGCTGTAATATACATCTCATTTGTTATTATCCATTAGACTGCCTGCACTGCCTGAACTGTAGAGCACTATTTATTATTTATTAATCAACTGATAATGAGAAAAGGGACTTCTTCAATATGAGTAGCAAGTTAACAGACAGTGATGTTTTGCATTTTTCCTGGGATGGGGAGCAGTATAGCAAGTGGAATGATTGGATCTTACTCAAAATATTTGGATCTTCTGACCCAGAATATTAGGGGAATCCTGCTGGGGACACTGAAACCAGAAGGTGTATTGAGTAATCCCACAGTGCACCAGTTTGTGGAAATTTCACCTCAATAAGGTTATGTGATCCCACAAAAAAATTTAATCTTAACACATAAAAACCCTGACTTTTACGCTCATTTTAACCCACAAAGTGTTAGTACTTAGGGATTTTTAGCCTGATCATGAAATGTCCAGCAGACCTTAAACTTTTGGAACACTTTTTATCCCTAAGTACTGACTTGCATTTAATACAGTACAGTATAGCCACATTGCAATGCATTATGGGATTGGTTCAAAATGCCCTCTGCACTGACTGTTATGTGTGGTGTACTACACAAATGGAGAAAGTTGACCAAAAAACATTGATAAATAATATTAACAAGCAAGAACTGAAATAAAATGACCAGTGCCTTTTAATAATAAGTCAAAAAGTGTTAATGTTAGATATAAAGCTAATCTTAATTAATAAAGGTTTGATCTAGGACTATTTTATGTTGTATTACAAGTCACTGAGCATGCCATGTGGATTCTGTACCTGCCTCAAATAATAGATACATGCATAGCCAGTACAATTGGTCACACAGGGGATATTATTCAAACATTGGAAATATATAAGGGTGGGTGGGGTTGGTGGAGGTCAGTGGATGCTTCAAATTACCCAAAATTCTTCATTGGTTACTGACAAAAGTGCACAAATTTCTAGGATTATGTATGTTTTGTCAATTTAAAGCAAATTTCATGAAATGTGTTTTTTCATATCACTGAATGTGCTTTTAAAGTGTCCGATAAAAGAGATTATGGACATATCTTAAATGCTAGCCCTATGTTGTGTCTTACAAAGAAAGTAACAATGAGAGAAAACATTCAAATTTGAGGAAAAATAGCCAGAATATGTTATACATGCACCTGACAAAGAGGGGCCAGGAAAAGTGCATTACTTGGTTGTCACATCATTAGAATAATGTTGGTTGAAATCAATAATCACATTAACCCCATTGTATGGCCAGATAGACCTTTCAAACAAGGTTGGGACTTTTTTTTGACAAATTACACCAAGATCTGCAAAAAGCACACATTTTTCACTTGCTCTGGTCATTTTTATTTTAGTCGAAAATAATTTGTGTTTTTGCCCAAAAAGTTGTTTTACATGCACAGCAAATCTTTTCAAATATATCCTTAAAACACCAAATCTGGGTTGTTGGGCCCATAGAATAGGGTTTTTTTGTTGTTGCCTTAAATTTATGGCAATTAAAAATATATATAATATGCCATTAGTAATTCTGATGAATCAATATATTTTGATGCCCAAACCAACTGATAAAAGTTGGCTTTTAACCAAAAAAATCAATAAAAATCAAAAACAGGGAATCAAGTTTTCTTCTACTGGTTTTTATATCTCCCCCTTAAAACAAAATTGATTTCTACCGTCACCCCATCTTGTTTCCATGCCGATGGCACTCACTCACTCCTAGTCTGATTTTTCATACATGCACGGTAATCTCTTATCCACCACTAGCACTTGCTAAGTGGCAGTCTCATAATTGTCACTTATGCTGCAGGTGATCATTTTAGCATTGATCATGAAAAATGAGATGCCCAAGCTGTGACACACTGGAAGTGTACCTGTAAGCTTCTGGGCAAATTTAGCTGGTTGTGCTTTATTTTTTTAGATAAAATGACTGTCCTTTTTTTGACTGTGGAATTAGGCCACAGGCCAGGGCACGATATTCAAGTCAATATACAAGTAATTTATCCAAGCAAATTGGCATACCACAAAGATGACGAAGCTTAGAAAATATTCAAGAAATAATGCTGAAGTTGTGATGAGAGTTAAATACAGTTCAACTTTACTTTCACATATTATATTTGCACAGTCCTGCGTGTCTGTTTATGCTGTTGTTGGCACTGATGGCCATGTCTTTTGTAAACATTTCCTTGACGTAGAGCAAACTTTTCAAGACATTCACTTGAAAACACATTTTAAGGATTGAAATTATTACCCTTCTTGGCTTCTACGGCTTAACATTTGTTTTAACTAAGTATAGGAGGGCTACATGTCTCTATTTTAAGTTCTATATTTTATGTTCAATTTTCATCAAAGAAATATAGCCAAAATAATTGTGCTTGAACACAAAACCCGGCAAGTACAACCTGAAATTCAATAACATGTTATCATGGTTAATATAAATGAAATACAACCACACTATTTTTAAAATAAATATTTTAGATCAAACTAACAATCTTACTTCAAACTCTTCAAACTCTTCAAAGTCATCAAATTCGTTGACGTCAGTGCTCGATTCTCCTATCTCTTCCAGTTCAATGCGTAAGTTTTTCACTTCATTAACACAGTCAAGTTTACTCTCCAACAGTTCCAGTCGATGGTCAATTAAATTCAGCTGTCCCAAAACTGATGCGTGTTCAAAAGAATGAGGAGGTGGAGGAGTCGTCGTCTCACTGTTCAGTGACTCAATGTGCTTGCGAAGTCTCTGCTTGACAAGCTGAAGATCATCATACACGCGATCCTTGTCGTAATCGAAAGCCACGGAGGGTGCATAGATATCACTACCATTGTCGTTTGAACCTCCAAGTTCAAACCAGGATTGCACTCGGTAAAGGTACCGATTTAATGTGCCGTAGGCTGACATGGATGGATGGTTCTTTGTTTGTGCTGAGACAGGTTGTATCCAATCTCAATGTCTGTTAACTACAGCTTCCATGGACTCGTCCTGCTACAATACATTTTGTTCCAATATCACTATCACTCCAGCTCGAAATAACACTGAACATACACAAACCTCATGCGCAAGTTTTGATAAATATATCCAAACTTTGCAGATCAACTATGTCCATACAGCACTATGTTATTCAAAGCAGAACCCCACACTGCACCTGGTCACAATGACTACTATACCTTTCCGTTCTGATCTTCAAGTCAAAAGACAGCCCACGACCTTCAACTAGAATGTAATGGATTTCACAACACTGAAATATTTTACATGCTTCGCTTATTTTGTATGTCTGTCATGCAGCGCCTACTAAAATGTACCTTTGTCTTTTTTCATACATCCGATAGCTGCAATCATACATGTACGTGTGAATCCAAGGACTATCACGTTCAGTAAAATATTTCTGTACACTTTTGCTACAATCTTAAATCACTCTCCAATAGGACATTTACATCTTTGTTATTTGTTCTGGAAAGAAGTTCAATCACTGAATCCTTGCGGTATTAGAAGCTCCAATCTAGGTTGTGTTCTGTGCAATGCTAACCGACCTGTGTAGACAAATGAAGCAATGGCTCAAGGAGGGCCCATTTTTCTTGGACTCTGACAAGAAACTTGGAACAACAAAGAAGTAGCATCACTTTTACCAGAGTACAAACAACCAACCCACACAAAAACAATATACAGTGACCATCCACAAAACTCCATGTTTGACTCGAACGACCAGGATTTTACCCCACATTTTCTACTTCACCCTTTAATCTATCCTACAACAGTACACTTGAATGGCATATGATATTGCCATGGCTTTGCTAAAGATCAAGATTAATAGCACTTTTCAAGAAGAGGAGGAGGAAGAGGAGGAGGACGAAGAGGACAACGAGGAGGAAAGCTCTACAATCTTCTAGACACCTAACACCAAAAATTAAGGCTCTTCAAAACAAGTTTTTTTGACACTGTAATTAACTTTAATTTGGTGATTTTTTTTCATCCCAACTCATAAAATAAAAGAAAAAGTAAATTTAAAAAAAAGAGGTTTCAAAACCTTCGTTTAGAAATAGCCATGTAGTAAATTCTGGGAAAAAGTACCAAGAAGTTGTTATAATACTTTCAGACACTTATTTGGACTGATTATACACAAGGTCACCAGTGAGTTCCTAAATTCTGTATTATCCAAGGTATATTCACTCTGTACCTCTCGATCACAATGCAAATCTCTATCAGCTTACCAAATGTCTATAGTTAGTAGTACCACATCAACAATGATTTCTAATCTAGGGCAGAATGAACTAGAATTTGGCGATTCTCAGCTTTCATGCTCACTATATTAAAAGTATGTAAGTTGTGGGCTGCCTATTACCTTCACAGTACCCATTTCTACCCACAAACCAAATGAAAGAATATATTGAACAAATAGGCCTATGCCAATGAGATCATTAATATGCATATACCATCAGCAGTTTGCATGGGTAATATTTGTGTCCACCACTACCCACATACCAATTGTCATCAAAATCAGTGTTTGCTTTCTGGTCAAGGTTCACCTTTTTTGTAACATTATTTACGAGAGACTAAACATCATACATCTATCCTTCCAACCGTACAACCGAACGCAAGTGTACCTCCCAGCTACGCTAATGGCCCACAATAAGAAGTGATCTTTACTTCCACCAGTAAAAACATACTTCAATAGAGTAGTTCAAGAAATAGTCCAATTCAGAAGTTATTTTTGATCAATTATTATTTGCACTATCTGGTTCTCTGCTATAATATAACCTGAAGGGAACCCTTTTGACCTGAGGTTATGAAACCAAAACCCCATTTCACAAATTCCAGACCATCACAAAAGTCAGAATTTTTGGCCTGTCTAACCAATTGAAAAGATTTAGCTAATAGCTTGATTGTTCACTTGTAAAAAAAAATGCATATTTTAGACAAAATCAATCTTGACAAGATTACAGAAATCAGTCAACGAGAAGGAAAAGAATACTGTATATCACAAGGAAGCCAAATTCATCTACAACCACAGCTACAAGAGGAGAGATTACTACAATAAGTACTTTTAGGTACAAAATTCTATTGCTTCAACATCACAAGCCATTATTTAAACACATTTGTAAGAATAAGGAAAAGCCAAATAAGGATGCTAAAATAAAATAGAGAGAAATACTCAGTTGAAATGTAAAACTCACTCCCTACACTCACAGCATTTTATTTTTGGTTTAACCATAATTCAAAATCATTTTAGTTTGGAGGTTATTGCTGTTGTTATTGATTTTTCCAGTCTCTTGTTGCTGTTTTTTTACAATACAGCCTAACTTTGCTTGTGAACTAATTTCTTTGATTTATAACAATTACAAAATTTGTCCATCTCCCTCTCTTTCTTTCTATGAAATTTTCTGTGTGTGTGTGTGTGTGTGCATGCCTACATGTGCATGATGTGTGCCAGCATGTGCATGTGTGAGTGTGTGTGAGTGTGAGTGTGTGTGAGTGTGTGCATGTACGTGCATGCAAGCATGTGCAATTCCATGAGCATCAGAAGCCATATGAATCCAAGAAAATGCATTTGCTTTCTTTCAATAGAATGAGTGGCCTACTGCTGGAGTAAAATGTGCTTGGCACTTTTCACGAGGTATGGTATGAGAATGTTGATTTCCTTTCCTTAGGTCATTCTAGGACAAGGTTATGAAGTGCACAGGTCTGGTGGTTCCCTCCCTGTGACCATAACAACCAAGTCACAAGTTTATTTTAAGGTTCAGGACAGACCGAAACTCCCCCTGGGGGGCGGACACCTATCAGGCTGCAATCCCTGCTGAATTCCTGGAGATGTGGACATCTCAGAATTCCTCCCTCAGCAGGGCTGATGAAATGTTTCCTTTGGTAACTGACCCCAGTCACAGGAGAAGTAATTGGCAAGGTAAACTTGTCATTTGTGAGTATTATTAACATGAAAGAGGTGTGGTTGACAAGGCTGGAGAACACATATTACGGTTAACTATAATGTATTTGACACATTGTTTGTTTTGACACAAACAATTTGTCACATTTGACAAAAATCTGGTACCAGTTGCAAATGCATTAACAGTATTTCATCACAGGGTCTTTAGACATGTTTCTAATTTTCTTAAATAATAAAAACATGAGTTTTTATAATGTTGTAGGTATTCCTTCTAAATATGTTATGTAATAATAACTTTATGAAGCAACAAAAAATGGCCATTCAAGAATAAATGTTGGAAAATTTGCTTGATTATTAAACACTTCCATTTGAAATTAATTTGGGTACCTAAATTAAAGTTTTGGGGACAATATTTAATTAGAATAGGCCTATGGGAATACATAATCTAACTTTGTCAAATAATATTCAGAATTGCAGAATTCATCATGTAAAATGGACATATAAATATTTCACATTTAAGTAGTCTCCAGGCAGCTATTACAAAATAAATATAGTAGAAAATTTTTATTTACAAATTTGAATATTTTTTTTTATTTTATTGGTTTCAGAATATTATTCGTAAATTGTTAAAAATTGCTGAAAATGTTAATTTTGGAAAACGATATCTTTTATTCATATTTCTATTTATTATCATGAAGACAACAGCTGCAGCTGCTGATATTAAAAGTTGGAAAGCATTACTGAAATGGGACCCGATCGCAAGTGTAAGATTTTGACCACCACTCATGCTCCTGGAGCATAGGTTGCGGCAACCGTTCCAGAGCGGAGCTATTCATTATATTGAGTGCTGACCACAATAGCAGTAGCGATTTATTCAATAATTAGAATTGCAAATCTGGCACACCAATCCTCGCTGGTCTTATGGTTAGGTAGCTGACCTCATATTACGGTGGTCTCGGGTTCGAATCTCGCTACTGCCTCTTTTAAAATATATAAAATTTTCATTATTTTTTCAGGTTAGAGGGAAAAATTCTAAGTCCAAAAAAAGATAAGAAAAATAATAGCTGCCCTTTGAGATTAGTGAAGGAGACATGCTCCTGGAGCATGAGTGGTGGTCAAAAACTACCGCGTGTGACCCGATCAAGTCTTTATGGTTGAATTGCACTACCCAGGTTGTGTTCTGGACTGTGTACTATGTTGGATTCAGTTTTGAACAATCTTCAGGTAAGGAGTGTATCATAAAGTTTGACAGCAGAAGTGAGCTAGTAATATAAGGCCCAAAAAATTTTTTTGCCGTAATCTGACCGACGCTAGAAAAACCTTCCTACTCAAAAAATTTTTATGCCAATTAAGCCACCCACAAAAACATCTGCCGACCAGCCCATGATCTCATGTTTCAATTCAATTAAAAAAATTTTCATCCACATAAATACTAAAAAATATCAAAACAAGATGACAAACTACAGACAATTAAAAACTAAAAGATCTTTGCTATGTCATTGAATAAAGCCTGTAAATAGCACCAATGATGTATTCCTTTTAGCGGAAAACATCTTTAAAACAACAAATCATACTGACCGACCTATATTTTAACACCCCATTAGCGGGCAAACAAACATTTTTTTACGCCTAAACCACGCATTGGCCAAGTAGGCCTATACATCCCCAACTTTGCCTATAAAATCACCATCAAGTCGTCAAACAAAAGAGTGGATAATAACAGGAACTGCCCACAAATAATTTTCAACGTTGTATTGCCTTGTATTCTATTTAGAGAAATGTTAAACTTCATAATGCACGGTAGCATCATGCTATAGTCTGATCAGTACCAAAGGCAAGCCTCTTCACATTGCAATGCTGATTAACCCTGCCCCTATCCCATAATACAGTCTGTCTGATGGGCTCAATTAACATGACACACCATGATATGCCTTCTGAGTAACCATCAAAATATGCTTCTATATTTCTGTGTAATCGTCATACCACCATTCTTACAGTATCTCTGATTTGTTCATTACATGGTCTTACCTTCAAGTACCAATCAAAATAGTGCTTAGATGCCAATAGATAGGCAGGTACATGTAGTGCCTAGTATACAGCATATGTGCACCGTGTACAAATGCAATCACATAGTTGCGTACACCTGGCAACTTTTTGTTAGAAGGTGACACTAACCAAAAATACTTTAGACACAGACTGACAAAAGCCGAATAATTCCTAATTCCCGCTATTTACGTGCTGGCATATAAATTTTCCAGAAATTTATTACTAGGTTTTACATCAGGCTTATTCCCACGGATTTTCATAATAGTACAAAAAATTCACTTTATATGCCACATTCCATCAATACCAACAGCAAGCCTTCCTACTGTTTTGATTATCACAAATTCCTCTCCCTGACATGTTGAATGAACCATTTATGAACCAAACTAGGTTAACTTGAAATTGGGGAGAGACGGGAGCTGAGTTAGGTCAATTTTTACACAAGCATATGATATGTGTAACGCATCTACAGACTCTGACTCCTCCTATAAATGCAAACCTAATGCCACGGCATGTAGTGAATTTCTACTATAGTAGAATCTGCTCAACAACACAGACATTTTTTGTACACTAATTTTTCACAATTTGCAGTATACAAAAAAACTTAAATTATTTTGAACTCAATGTTAAATCTGACCCCAAATTCTGAATCATGATGTCACATATTAAGTCTTTCCAAAGACCAACCACTAAGTATTTTAAATTCACAATGATCATGATTGATTGATAATTATAATAGCTATAATTCCTAACACATGAATTAAAAATTGTAAAAAAAAAACGGTCCTTGGACCGCATGTGTCGCCTGCCGTCACGGTTTGTAATGATAGGTCTCATTTGACCTTTGACCTTGGCATGTGACCTTTGACCTCATTAACAAATGAGGGACCCAATGTTGCACCTATGATTCAAGTTTGGTTCCAATTGAACTTTAACTTTTCAATTTAGGTCAACTTTACATTTTCAGCCTGTCTTACAACTTGACCTCACATGACCTTTGACCTTGGTATGTGACCTTTGACCTCATTAACATATGAGGGATCCAATGTTGCACCTATGGTTCAAGTTTGGTTCCAATTGAACTTTAACTTTTCAATTTAGGTCAACTTTACATTTTCAGCCTGTCTTACAGCTTGACCTCACATGACCTTTGACCTTGGTATGTGACCTTTGACCTCATCAGCAAATGCGGGATCCCATGATGCATCTACGATTGAAGTTTGGTTTAAATCCATCAAAGTATGCGGATATTACAAGCAGATGTTAACCCTTTTTCACAACAACAACAACAACAGACATCAACAGACATCAACAACAGACAACAACAACAGACTACAGGGGACAAAGTGATCCCTATGTGTCTTCCTGCCTTAAGGCAGGCGACACAAAAAGTAGCTTCGTGTTCCAGCAATGGAATCACCTACTGTAGACAAATATTTCACCTTATTGTAATTTGTTGTTGTTGTGGTTGCAGTTATTTCAAATGGAGGAAACCCTCAAAACAACAATGAACCATTGTCACAATCGTTAACTATTTATTACTGCCATCAAATATTTGCATGTTTAAAACATGACCCATTTTTAAGCACAAATTAAAAGTGTCTCATTGTTATTTTTTTTTAAAATACAGACGGAATTGCTCAAACAATACTGTTAATCTTGAAATTCATTTACTCAACCCTAACTCCCTCCTGACTTCTATGGGATGATTACCCACAGGGCTAGAATTTCGGCGAGAATCCGAGAATCGATTCTCGCAAAGATTCTCGTAAATGATTTGCGTGAATCAATGTTGATTCTCGTAAACTTTAAAAACTTAACACAGTAGTGAATTAGATGATTCCCGCAAAATTTGTTTTGGGGAATCAAGACTGATTCACGCACACAGCGACGAAATTCTACCCCTGTACCCAATAGGCAAAATGAGGCAAGCAAATCAAAATCGCTAAATTACTGAGCAGCACACAAAGGCAAAGTATGCCTTTCCTTGCTGCTCAAGCAACTAGGGTTAGGCAAAAAAAGTTTGTTTGACGTAACCCGACCGACCCTAAAAAAACCTGCCAACCAAAACATTTTTATGCAAATTAGCAAAAAATAAAAGCAAATCTGCCGACCAACCCATGATTTTCATTTACAATTTAAAAAAAAAGAATATTTGTTTACCAACACAATGATGAAAAATCATCAAAACAAGACAACAAAACAACTGTAAAACAATCTTTGCTATGTCATTGAAAAAATAACTTTAAATACTGTAGCATGTTGTAATTGAATGACTAAAGCTGTGTGAAATTACTGAAGGTACTTTCATGAAGACACAGGCTGTGTATACTGTGAAATTATCAAACCAATAAATGAAATAAACAGTTGTAGAATTTAGCACTAATGAACACTCTTTTCATTCTAATCTTTTGAACGATACCGACATTTTCTCATTTTCAACTGTATACAGCCACTCCAAAAAATACCACCGCATTGAAAGCTACCGCAAAGACAACCTGACCAAAAAGCATGTTTTATGCGAAAGTATTCCGACAAGGAAGCATTCCATGCTTTTCAGGTGACCGTAGAAGTAATGCATGGCTTCAGAAAAGCAAAAAGGTCTACAAACTTACTGTCAGAATCTTATCGCTATGACTACTGGACCGTTGAACAAATTTGCCATAGACAATCAAAACGGCAAATATTTATATTGTTGCAACATCTACAGCCCACATTACAGGAAACTCTTTTTTGTCCGAGTAAGTGCCTTCCAATTTAACACCCAATTTTATGGGCTTTTGGCCAAAAAGTGAACTTTTCTGGTTAAAATATACAACTGGTTTAGAATGTGAAATATTTAATAACACAAAAGAGTTAAATTCCAACACAGCCCACTATTTTAATAATCATACTAGAGTACCGGTAGTTTATTATTGAGACCCAGTGTGATCATATGAAAGATGAAAGTCGGGGGTGAAAGACCTGCATTAGTTAAACACAATATTAAACACATTGATGGACTGCACATTCCGAGGATCACGTAGCCTTATTCTAGGCATTTATCAAATCAAGCACAAACAAACAAACACTGGTTCAATGGATTGATTACAAGTGATGCCAACATGAATTATTGACATTTGGCTGATTGGCAAATCAAGAAAAAAATGATGTAAAAATGACAACATTAGAAACGAGTTTGATTCTGGTAGGCTGCACATTTACTTTAAAGGAAATTTCTCCATTCAACTTTTTTTATGAAATTCAGTAAACTCTTATTTTAATAATATTCAGCGTTCGAAATAAGGTGCTTCCTCGCTTCAAATACCCATAAAATGAGACGAGGACCCTTAACTTGTTTACCTTAAGGGTCCTCTGGACTCGTAAAAAATTGATCAACTTCCAGATTCCCAACTACTATCCTGTTACGGGATCCTTAAAAATTAGTGAGGACTCATAAATTTTCAAAGTTTAGGGTCCCATGGACCCTGTGATATTTTTTCTTATTTCGAAGCCTGTTAATATTATGAGAAATGGCCCAAAAGGAAAACAAATATACAAAAGTCTTAAGATCAACCTCAGTGACACATCTTGCACCTTTGGTAAACTGTTTGTTTGTAAACAGTTTGTTGGTAAACTGTATACAAAAAATAAAATTTAAAATACAAAACTGCAGTTCCAATTTTGGTACTTAGGAAACACCCCTACAGAAATTTAATTGATTAAATTGATTTTCATGAGGAAAGACAGTTAGGATTCCAAATACGCCTAGATTTGATGATGATATTGAGGGAAACCTAAAACAAAAAAGAAAGAATAAAAGCATAAGACAAAGAAGTGCTAAGACAGTGATAAAAACATACATAAGTTGTGCCAAATTTATCCTATTATCATTTGTCACCAAGTAAGCATTTTACCAGTTGAAATACTTTCCAGACATTCCTTGATTTCACTCCTTGATGCTACCAAACAATCTCTCAAAATCATTAACTTATAATAAATACGCATATTTATGAACCTTGCCCATACACACTCCTGCAGTTGTACACAAAAATGTCCAAATGAGTATCAATAGCATCAACATGATGGAAGTTATATCGGGATCCAAGACAAAAAACAAAATGAACATATAAAATTCTTCAAGAACAACAACTGAAGACTGCTAATATGTGATAAGAAATGTGACTGAAGAGAATCCAAACATCCTGAACATTATCATCAACTACTTCCTCCATCTGACTATCAAGTCCTTCGTACTGCTTAAAACAGGATGGCCACTGCACTAACCAGATTTTTAGCATAATACTATTAAAAGAAGATCCATTACACTTCATCCACAACAAAAATCACCAACCGGCCGATGACCACATCGCAACTTCTTCATGAACTCCACGATACTCTCCAGTGCTTCACTAGCAGATAGCGATCCAGCTAATTAAATGCTACCTCAGCATTCCCAAACGTACAACACAATATAATTCCACACTCTCGGGTTTTCGACTGATTCCTCTGCTCTGCTCGCGCTCACTACTGTACAAAGCCTGCATGGTATGTCAGGCAAAGGGTCACTGCCTACCCCAATCCTGGCATTCCTCTCTTTTGTCCAGTCAGCCCTCAAATTTGCGATTGAAAATAAGAGGCTTTTGTCCCATTCAGGTGATTGTGTTTTGGCAGCCAAGTTGCTCGCTCGCTTGCCTACCTATACCCATAAGCACTGAAGCCTACTACCACTTTGATTCCCTGGAGCAAATTTTGTCTGGAACATTTTTGGAGCTCATTTATTTGGTTTTGGTACATGAGAACTAATCTTACTTGATGTTCTAGAATCAAAAAAAATCTTGGCAAGCTCTGTTTATTAAATTAATAGTGATAAAATTCTTGAAACATTCTTTATCTAATAGATAATTAGAATAATTGAACATTTTGTAATTAACGGTCAAGTGGTCAGCATATGTAACACTTTTTTCTTGGTATTAAAGGCTTATAAAATGTATCCACTACGTCATGGTCTATTGGTGGTAATTTATATGGTCTATGGCTGTGGTTTTCTTTCCTGCAAGTTTTCCCCTGTAAAACGTAAAAAAGATCAGCCACAGCCATTGACAGAGACTTATATCTTATGACATTTTAATAGCAACGGCTATAAAGTCACAAACACTCTTTCCCACATTATGTATAGGTCTAACCCATCAAAAAGTTAATAATAATAATAATATAATAATTTGTATTTTTAACGCGCGACATATCCACGTAAACGTGATCAAGGCGCTGTGCGGCTGCCATGAAAGGCGCTCAGCACATCAGAGAAACCATAATACCAGAACAGATTTATGCCAAGAAGCTCGATTTTAGAAGCAGGAGGAAACCGGAGTACCCGGAGAAAACCTGCGGGAACGAGTATGGATCGAGAAACCAAATTCACATAAAGCCACCGAGAACGAGCCCCTGCCGGGAATCGAACCCTATCTGTACAGTGCAACATTGTAACAGGTAAGTTCCTTTCAAGATACAAAAAATAATATTTTATAATTAATCAGGGAGTCCCAATTACAATTCAGACACCAATTTGCTTATGTAAAAAAGAAAACCTTGAGAAGTACATGTAACTGAATAAAATATTCATAAATGCAAATAAACCCAGTCATTCACATGTTTATATTTCAAAATTTAGTATTTATTTTTCCTAAATGTAAAACAATACCAGTTTAAACAAGCTGATTGTCAAAACAACACAGCAGTTGCACAATATACAGTATAGGGACTACTTACATTTTGATGTTGGTCATGTGTTCCACACATACACTTTGATTTTTTTTTCATACCTGAGCTACAATGCACTGAATACATGTAAAGCTTTTCCTTCTCTAGTTATACAGGATTACCATCACAAAAGGCACTGAAAGAAATCGGTCAGAATAACAAAAACCCTTGCAACAGGAAAATGCATAATACTTATTGTTAGCCTTGAAAGATGGTTTCAGTGCCCTGGCTTCTCAATACATTTTTTACTTGGTCAGCTGACCTTTTTATTGAATTTAAAATAATTTCACATATGTTTTGAGGAAAACATGATCCATTATAATGAATTTAGAAGCTCTTAGTAAAGTCCAGGCATGTTTTTTTTTTTGCTAACTGGGAAGCAATCAGATAACACAATTGGAAAAGGACACTTATTTGCTCTTATTGTTTACTTCATTTTTCATCTTCTGGGCCCTCCATGGCCTTTTCTTCTGGTCTCTAAATCAGTGTTACAATGATGGGTGTAGGGGTGGAGGTAGGACAAGATGGCTTAAAACACTGGTTTGGACCAATAATAAAAATATCAGGTTGGGACAGACCTGTCCCTAAAATATTTTGAGGGGGAAGTGACATAACTCCATTTTGCCCCAAGTTTTGAAAATCTCCCACTTACATCTATGTACCATTACCAATGATTTGTGGATATGCAATTAACTACATATTGATGGTTAAGACAATTTAATTATTCACTGCATAGTGCAATATTTATTTTAATACTTATGTAATAATTTTGATATGATTGATACATGGTATTTATGTATTTATAAAAAAAATTCAATCAATAATAACAATTGACATTCAACAATGTTTTGATCTTAATCAAGCCCAGTAGCTAAGTGTGGCATGGTGACAATACACACTCATTACTGAATAAACCGAAAATCTTAAAATTAAGAACACTCACCCAAACTCTCCTAAAGCAAATTTACAGATGAAGAATAAGTACCCTTGTTCCATGGCCTGTCTACCCACCCTTAAACAGAGGGCGCCATACCTGAAATCCCAACACCTTCTGCATGACTGATCACAAAGACATGGTAGCGATTTGGACAATTTCAATCAGGGTCAATATTGGAAATAACTATACTGATAAGGTTGCCCATATGATGTCAAGGTTAAAATGACATTATTAAAAAGCATATTAACAATACCAATAGTTTCAATGAATGCTAAGAATGCACTTTTAATAATAGACCACTCTGGTATCAAAGGATCTTTTGAAAGTTGTGTTAGCCATGGAGCTCCATGGTATAACATGGATTGGCATACAAACTTCAATGCTAGTACTAGACAAAGTCAATGATTATTTTGCAACATCACATCTACAACTGACTTATTAATAAAAATATAAGCACCTCTGATTTAACCTACCCTAATTGTACAAAAGCAAAATTCTTGTACAAGATACAGTTTCTTAATTATCAGAGTAGAACAGTGTTTTAATCTTTTTAGGATAGCCACAATTAAGATTTTCACATAAGGCTTTGCAATTTGAATCATGGAAGATACTCAAATTACACTGTGCATTTAGCCTACAGACATGTGGTTTAAATACATTGTGACTTTAATCTGCTTGTTTGAGTACAATCAGGGATACATTTGCTATTATGCTCTTTTCATGACAGGAAATATTTGAAAAGAATTATTTAATCTGTGGTTACCATACATCCCTCATGGTATATATCATTTACAGTGGCATTTGCAAAGAAAAAATGGAGTGACCTGCTCCTGTAGTAATTAGTGGTATTGCATAGGTAAGGGGTTATGTGGTTAATACCATACATCCAGTGGCGATTGTGCTTAAGGGGATTGTGGTTATCATTCATCCTGTGGTTACCATACAAGGGAAATGTGGTTACCATACATCCAATATGGTATATTCACATGTGTCATTTGCAAAGGGGATCTGTGGTTTATACATACAAGGGATCTGTGGTTACCATACATCCAGAATGGCAAATTTGCAGTTGTAGTGACATTTGCCAAATGATCTGTGGTTAACAGTAATCCAGATGGTTAAATTCCAGGGGCAGGATTTGCTCATCGGGAATCTGCATTTTTACCAGTGTTTGTTTGGTTATTTCTTTTTACCCTGGGTCCATATGCAGAGGAAAACTTAAGTAATACTATGTTCTTCCAGTGAGTGGCCCAGCTACATAGAAAAAAAACATTACAATATTAAAATGTCTTAAAGGACATTATGAAAAAATGACACAAAGTATTGCAGATAAAGGACAACTCTTGTAAAAGACAAGCCGTCATACAACAAACTTAACAATAAGATCATACCAAATCATATCCACCCCAGCCAGATTCCAGTCCTTTTAGAATTGCCGCTGTGTGTAAAAAATTCAGCTGTATGTAATTAGGGGACAAAACCATTGTCAAGATTTAGTTTATTTAAAGGTTGAATACAGCAAGAGAAAACAATTAAGTTTAATGATTTGGGTAAATAGTTTTAAGTGTAATAAACAAATTCCATTCAAGCTGGCTACCAATTAATAAACACCTAATCGGGGCATAAAATGAAGCTTGTTGAATTAAAAAAAAATCTTTGTGAGTGAAGGAGCCAGAAAAGGGGATCTGAAAACAACAGAGCAGGATCCAAGGGCCTAGTGCCACTCTTACCGTGGCTACTGGAAAGGAAACATCAGCAAGATTTACCAAACTTGGGTCAAAGTAAGGTGTTCCAATAGTACTACAAATTTGAAGTATTAAAATTCCAGCTTAAAAATGACAACATGAGTATTACTAAATCCTACCCAGTCACAACATTCATAAAAGCAAAGCACCACAGCTGTTCGACCAGATGCTCAACTTATTAACTTTCAAACTCTTTACATACAAACCGTTCACCATCACAGCAGTACATATCCTATGAACTAAATTCAATCCTTATTCAAAGGCTTTTCTTGTTGAAAATTAGTCATCCACTTTTCATTAGGCAGGCTGTGTTTTTCAAGATGTATAATGAGTACGTTCAAAACTGAACCGTTTCCTTTTTCAAATGAGCCCAATTAAACACCATTTGGTTTCAAACATGAGTTCTTGGCTTTCACTCAATTTCTTCAGATTGCACAATTGAGTCTATCCTGCATCAAGCTTCATCCGCAAATTTCTCTTGTTATAACGTTAACCCTTATAAACTTCAGATTAAGGTAAACTACCCAACCTCAGCCGTGCCCACCCCCCCGCTTTGCACCCTAATTTTTTATGCAAGTTATTGCCTAAAACCCCTGTTTTTTTTCCTAAATTTTTAAACTCTCAGGGCCATTGGGGCACCTTTAAAGGTAACAAAATAGAATTTTCTTCCTTGCTGATTGATAGCTAATTGGTAGATAGAAATTCAATTATTATTGTTCAATTTCATTCTGTTGGTAATACTGACAATATTACAGCCCACAAGCAACAACCTATGGTATCGCCATTAAAAAATATATCTATCCTCGTACCAGCGCTTTGTGGTCGTCCTTCCGTCGCATTTTGTGAATGATAGGCATAACATAAACTTTGACCTTATATGCGAAACTTTGACCTCATAAAACAAATGAGTTTTTGGTTGGTTCCGATTGAACTGCAACTTTTCAAATTAGGTCAATTTTACATTTTCAGCCTTATCTTACAACGTGACCTCACCGGATCTTTGACCTTGGTATTTGGCCTTTGACCTCATCAACAAATGAGGGATCACATGTGCACCTATGACTCAGTTTGGGTTTAAATCCATCAAAGTAGGTGGATATTACATGCCATATTACCCTTGTTTTTTTCACATCACAAAACCACATCAACAACAACAACAACAACAGACCACACAACAAATTGGGACAAAGTGATCCCTATGTTTCTTTCGTGCCTTAGGGCAGGTGACACAAAACTTTAAACAAACATTTGTTCATAAAAATTCATGCATTTGGGGATTACGCAATTTAAAGATATCCAGAGGCATTAATCTACTGCAAGGAATTACAAAATGCATAAATTGTGTTTTTAATTGAGATAACTTTGCAATTTTTTGCAATATGATGTAAAATTGCTATATAATCACACACTTTACAGATGTGGAGGCCTGAATTTATGAATATGCTTTTAATTGTCAATAATTATGATAGCCTCAGGTGGACTCATTACTGTTGATTAGTTTTGGTTTGGAGATTAAAATCAATACTTTCTTGGCTGTCTAATATCGTCTTACAAACTCCGAGCCTGGGGGAGTTAATTAGCAATTATGGTTCATAGGAATGGGGTTGCGACTTCAATAAATTATTTCGTTCCACGGATGAATAAGAACAAACCCTAACATAACAGGTGATAACTGCCAGTGGAATAAAGCCTATGGTCCCATATAAGTTATTACTATGGCATCTGAAGCTTCCGGGTGGTGCAAACTCAGTGCGATTAGCACATACGCCAACACTGCAAAAACGCCAAGTCTTGAAGCATTTGGTCATTTACTTTTGGCAAGCAAATACTTCGCTTTTTAATTATCTTGAAGCCATTTTGGACAACTATTTTTATGAGCTTCTTTTTTGCATAATAATAATAAATAATATTGGATTGACTTCTTTCCGTTGAAAACAGAAAATATCGTATCGCCTTAACCAAGAAATATTATTCAGGCTCGCCTTCGACTCGCCCGATATTTTATCTAGTCTCGGGCAATATTTTCTGATATCAAACTCATCACACTCTCAACAGACATGTTGATGTTTTTAATCTGAGTTATTAAGCTTTTGAATTATTTTTTCAAATACATTTTTTGTTTATGTTTTTGTTTTTACCAATGTTTATGTTTGGTTTGTTTATTTCACAGCATGTGTTCAATGGCAAGTATCCTCATCTGATGTCGGGGTCATGCAGCATTTTTGAAACTATTGATTATGATAGTAGCAAATTAATAGTCGAATTAATGACTTCAAGGTGCAACGATATTGTGGAGGCAACCCAATATTGTGGTCATAATAGTAATTTCAGATAGATTAGACACTCAATAGATTTCTTACCTATATATGCTCAGACATGTCTTAAATAGAGGAAAAAAGGTGATTTTTGAGTGCTTAGATCGTTCAATGTAAATAGGCAGCTGAATTTCATATTTGCTCCTAACGAAATTAAATTGGACCATTTTTGGTACTAAAGAAACATTTCTCGCTTAATCCTTTCAGAATTGGGATATTGGATTGGAAGCTTTACAACATGGTTCAAAAATCAGAACTTTCGATTTTAGGAAGGGATACCCTGATATGTGAAATCTCTCGTTGCACCTTATAGTGTGTGACTGCTCACAGACAGCAGTATCATCTTCAATGAAATTATTAAATTGGGATGCTTGCCACAAGCAACGATAGAATTGCCAAATCAACACAAAAAATATTGTGTGACCAATTATGTCATTGTCACTCATTTTTCTCTAGGTAAAGATGCGAAACCTCTGGCTCTTGGACAGCTATACTTTGTTTAAACACCTAATAGGCAAAAATATTGGATTTTGTTTACCCACGCGTGAAAGTAATTCCAATTTAACATGCGCGACTTCTCGCCCACAAGTTTTGCTGTGGCATAATGATGCACTGCGCACGAGTGGTACTTGTTACAGTTGTGCCCACGGTATTCTATAATATATCAATTCGCGGTGGAAGAGTCTTGCCAAATTTGGTGATGACCAAAGCATAGCTATAATCTGAGTAATAATTATTCAAGTGATTTGAATTAATCGCTGCGATGCTGTATGTGAAGGTCCCCATGCTGTAGACCGCTCGGCGTACCTTAATTAAACAATTATAGACAAATTTTGTCGTTTTACTTCACTAGCAAATATGTTCTCGACAGGATTTACACCCATAAACCTTCTAATCCCTTACACCACCTGAGTCCAATGTTTTAAGTTACTACAACCATGTTGCCTGGGGGTAAACATGCTGGCTCTCAGAGATGTGAGCCACAACCAGTAGAGGAAAGGGGTTGCCCCCTCCCCCAGGTTCAGACCAGGATAATTCGGCAAAAGCTACCTGGAAGATCACCCCCCCTACGCTTTGGAGATTTCCGAGGTGTTGTTTGGTTTTTTTTTTTTTTTTTTTCTTTTTTTTTTTTTTTTTTTTTTTTTTTTTTTTTTTCTTGGGATTTGCACCGGGCCAAAATGATACATCACAGAAACTTATAAGCTCGCCCCATCCCCCAAAACCAACCCTGTTAGCCCCATCTCACAATTCCGCGCAGTGATCAGTGTTCTAACCACTACCACCCTCACATTCGCCCAAGATATAAACATGAGATATAAATCCACTACCTGCTGATAGCCAGATGTTATAACCAGAAACCACCAGTTGGCAAAGGCTGGCCCTGATGAGCATTTGAATCGCACAACCTTCTAAATCATGAGTCCAGTGTTCAGGGGTGTAACCAGACCTGAGCCTCATAGAGGGTGGGCCAAGACTCAAGAGGATTAGTCCTGATTGTACAGGCCGACAAATTTTGACGGCTCGTGCTCGCATGGCCGAGTAGACCCATATTTTTTTCTAGTCGGTTCAAAATTCTGAAAAGGGGGGGCGCCCCAGGCCAACCTTTAACCTTCCCTTTCTCTTCTTACCTCTTTCTTTTTCGTTTATTCCCTCTTTCCTCTTTTTCTCTCTGTCCCTTTCCCCCCCCTCCTCCCATCCTTTCCTTCCCATTTTTTGGCGCTCCCCTCCCAATTTGTTTGGTAGGGGGGGGGGGGGGGGAAGTCCCCCAGCCCCCCCCCACCACTGGTTACGCCACTGCCAGTGTTTTAGCCAACTAAACCATGGTATATGCCAAGGACCTACATGGCCTCATATTGAGATTTGAAAAAAATAGAACATTTGGTTAATGAATTCAATAATCTGAAAACTACAACCCGCATCTGCTTTTCTGTCAGTTGTGAGAATTTTGAGTTAATAAAGCCACAATCAGTCATTTCTTCCAAATTCCAAATGCCCACTTTGTCTCTAACTTGATAGTGTAGGTTCATATCAGCACCTTATAATACTGTTCTTTGCGAAAAAAACAGACACTAAAGCATTTTTTAAACGAGTCTTGAATGAAGATGCAATTTATGACTGTTTGTTTACAAATAAAGTCGGATCTTAAGTTTTTTAGTAAACATTGCATAAATATCGTAATTTCTTAACAAATAAGGGTGTTAAGCTTCGCCAGTACAGGGGTCTTATTATCAAACCATTCAATACAAAACGAAGTGCAAAAAAAAATTGAACAAAAATGGGGGGCGCAATTTGTTACATTTTGAAGAAATCGATGATAGTGGTTCAAGGTTGGAAAGACTGATATCTGATTATCACTTCATTTTCTGAAGAATCTATATTTTTGAAATTTGTTGGTTTGTGTAACGAGCAAAACCCCCAATGAGCAAAACCACAGCAAAAATTGAGTTGTATTTCATTCTATCCATTCAGTTAAAACAATGCTCTAATAAATTTAAACTATTCATTTTTCCTGTACGCCGATTAACTTTTACACACAGATTTGACTAAAATCCGAGTAGATCAGAAAATTACATAAAACATCGCATGCTTGTTCCCCAAAACTTCTATTACTATGATGAAAGCTCTGGTTACAAGAAAATGTATATCTTACTTACCCTACAATATAATCCTTGTTACCAGGACCGCACCCGAGATGGGGCGGGCTGCACTGGACGCAAACTATTCGTATGGATAAAATTACTGTGTAGTCGACGTGCCAGGGTGAAATGGTCCATGCCCGTTTTCTATGTCTCTGTGTGTTTTCCATTGCTCCAAAAAGACTTTGTAGCTATCAACAAAGAGTGCTGAACCTTCGCAATAGATTACACAAATCTCCGCTTAGGGTTGTTGAGGTTCCGCCTAACTTATGCATCCGACTCGGTTTCAACTTAACTATTCTTCTTGCAATAAGTTATAGCAAAAAAGTGTAATGCATTCCGTAACCCGTCACGCACTGCGATAATCCCGAAGCATGCTACAGATAAGGAATTACGATATGGTAAAGTCTTAATTTAATTCAGGAGATCCCTCATCAAACTGCTTTCATGTTTGCTCAATGTTATATCAATTGCCTGATAAGAAGTATCTCGGCACGACAGCAGCTCTCGTGGTTATATACTATTTACCTCCTCCATATCAGGTGTGTTTATCATGCTAAACTTAATCCCACGATTCATTATACGCAGATAAAAACCAAGAGTACATATATGAATAACTTTTTTAAGATTCCACCAAAATACACAAGGGTCACACTTTTCATATCAAGTCCACAGCATCTAGATGGCGACTTTGTATTTTGTTGTTGGACATTTTCGAGCTCTCGAAGTTTTAATATTAACTTTGTAGTGTGTGTGATAATGAGGTAGACTTGCTCAGTGCTCTGTGGCAAGACTGGTTTCGGTTAAGGGAGCCTACTTGGGCATGAACACTATCCCCAATGGGACAGCATGTGTTCTGGTTTTGATTGCATCATGAAATGTAGGTCAAGTGTTGTCAAAATGATATTGTGCGACTGCATGTTACAGCATTACAACATAACAAATTAGCTATATGAAAGAAATGTAACAGATGCGTATTCACTATTCTGAAAAAGCCAAATTTGAACCTACCGCAAGGCTAATTGTAGTGTGCATTCGGTGAAGCGCTATTAATGTCTGGAATCCAATCTGAGAACACCGTCTCTAAAATGATGTGCGTTGACTGCGTATACACAGCTGTCTGTACCTAGCAAGGCATCCTAGTAATGTATACGTTGCGCGATTGGCCAATAAGCAGCAGTGGTCAATTGTACTTTTGTTGCCGTGTAACGCTTGGCGCAAATACTCCTGGCGATTGGCCCCCGCGCAGGTCATACGTGTCTCAGATTTGATTCCATCATAATTGGTATTATTTTCTTTACAGAAAGTCCACACACATGAATATTAATGATTAAATATCAATAGAAAGCTTTTGAGATAAATAAAACGAGACACATAAGTTCTTATTTCCAAACTGCTAACATGTATTCACCATTACACTGAAAAGATTATTTTCCTAGACCCCCCCCTATAAAACAAAATGAATTCTTCAAATTTGGCGCTATGCCTGGACGTCATTAACTTATCAGGTCAATAAATCATGTCGGGGGTCATACATACTAAACGCACACACAACTGGCTCGGAAATCAGTTTCGTAGATCTTTCATCTCCAACCGAATAAGGAAAGTACAAAGCCCCGGCCGAGTCCACAATATGTAGATGAGAATCAAAAATTTGGGATAGTTCATCGTCGTGGAAGTACCCGGGATATGGCGAATAGCTAGCCAGGTTATTTCCCGGTAAGGAAATACCCCGACGAGGACAACGAAGTTTGATACGTACCGTGGATACCGTGGGGTTATGCATACAGCGTAGTACCAAGCATTTTGAACAGTGTGGTGGAAAAAGAATCCCAACATATTTTTTATTGAGAGGTAAATTAATATTTGATCGGCAATTCAATCTTAAAAGTACATCGCGTTGTTTTTTGTGCTAGATTAGAACTTTATGACTTGTATTAAGCGAGCAATCGTGAATTAATGACAGCATGAGCGAATCAAAAATTGCCGCTACACATATCTAGCATGAACCAAATTATTTTTGTTGATCGACGCCTGCGTTGTTTTTGATGTAGTTTTGACTTTATACTAGGTAGAATACCTTTTAGGTTATTCTAGTCTCAGGGTTTTGGGGCTGAATCGCTTCTTCTCGCTGGATTGATGTAGGGGGAATGAACTTACTTGTCAAAAACCTGACATGTCACGGCCTCCTGTTAAATTTTTTCCGGGACCAAATTTGACCAATATAAGCAGATTTACGTAAGTTTTAAACCTTTGTCTCATTTTGGAACATTTAAATATGCTTGCATTTTCTTCTCGGACTTGTTTTGCCTCAGAGGATATTGTGTGTTTGTTGTACATACAACCAGTATGTTTTACAATTTAGAGCTTTATTACACAGCAAATGGATTTTTTCTAACCTCAAACCGCCCTCAAAAATACGACGCAACGTGTGTACCCTCTGCCTGTCACGATCCGCCGTTTGTTATCTGCACAACAGTAATACAAAATACACCGTACGCGTACTTAGCTCACGTATCTTGTGGCGTGGTCTTATCCCGTGAATAACTCGTGTTTTTTCTCATTCCTTGGGGTTGTTAAAAAATTAACATTCCCAAGCTTGTTCGCCAATCATT
Organism: Ophioderma brevispina; assembly: GCA_023653785.1. Taxonomy (NCBI): domain Eukaryota; kingdom Metazoa; phylum Echinodermata; class Ophiuroidea; order Amphilepidida; family Ophiodermatidae; genus Ophioderma; species Ophioderma brevispina. Next base: position 2,591 of record JAMKCH010021303.1, on the reverse strand, counting down.
TATACAAGAAATCTTGGACCATTAAATGATGTGCATAAATATTCTTGAATGAAAGTATTAGCACAAACACGGACCATTTAATCAGGTAAATCCCCACACTGGGGTTGGTTCCTGTTATCAGCTCATGTCTGCGCTTCTACGGCCCGTTTTACCAACGTACAATTTGCTGTTCAATTTTATACAGCCTCCAACATATCATGTAGCAGTATTTTCTGCGGAACCTTGTTTCTCTTCCTTCCTTTGCCCCCTTTTGATGATTTATATAGGGAATTTGCTAGGGCTAAAAATGTGTACAATCAATTATAAAAACGTTGGTGAATCGTGAATGGATTGTTTGCTATACCATGACACAGCAAGCCATGCAGGCAGAGTGGAAATACGAATGCGCGGCAACTGACTAGTTCATGATCCGCCACCGGTCAAATAATCTATAGGCCTAATTCATATATCAGCAGACATCTACAAGCATTCATACACATTAAACGTGTATTTGCACATATTACGTGTACAAAATAATCATGAAAGGCACAGACATACTTTCAGAGCTGTTGGTGTTGCATGTTGCCACCCATGAATACACACTCCCACCAGCTCAGGTCCACTGACGGCCGGCCGCGGGTCACACCCCCCCCTTCCTTGTAAGTCTAGAGGTGTTTTCACAAATATTACACTCCCTATCCAGAGCACCAAGTACCAACAACTTTCTCGTCTTCAGTCTCTTCTTAATTGTAAATAACAATGTTAATACAAACATAATGTCGGCATATTGTTAGTACAATGACTCGAGATGTAACGTGTTACATTTTTGCACTGTGATTACGTGATCTGTGATACTGAAATGACGTCATGCCATTTATAATAAGGCAATGGGGCGCTTTCGGGGTGTATTAAAATACAGGAAAATAGCATTAACATCTTGACAGTTTTAAGCCCCCAAAGCTATAAAGACAGAGAAAAATGCAACTTGATATGTGCATTCCTAAAGGTCACCAGCTTCTTTTGAGATGTAATTCATAATTTCTGGAGTGTGTGTGGACTTTAAGTGATTTTAGGGTACACGACCACCTCGCCTAAAATAAATTGGAACTTAAAACTTGGGATTTTGATGCAGTTCTAGCTGGTAGAATTAAAATTTGATCTCAGAAATTGAAGGGAACAAATAAAAGTAAAAAAAAAAAAATCACATTCTGGAATTTTTTTAAATATGGCCAGAAATCCAACAATTTCCGGAAAAGTACATCCTAACAATGACAGCTGCTTTGTTCTTTTGTTCTGGGTGTCATAGTTATTGTGATGGATTTCCAAGATGATCACGGGCCCCATTACAATGGCATATGGTTTTTAAAAAGGCCAATTAGTTTTAAAGGTAATATTTTACAGTTATTTCAAACTTACTTTGCATGGCAATATCAAGAATAAACACTTGATCACTGAGTGTATACGATGATACAAACACATGCATAAAAAAACACAAGTGCATAAACACACACACATGATAAACACACACATGCAGCACACACACACCGGCAAGTCGAACATTTTTTGTATAATTCCCGGATCTGCAGGTGAATGATAGGGTCAGGGGACCACTTGGGCCCATGAGGGTCCAGCGGGCCACAGCAGAGCCCCAAGGAGGTCCTTGCGCAGAGTTTCCACCAGAAATGATTCTTTTAGCACTTCAAATCCATTAAAGTAGCTACAGACTGAAAAGTACATTTAACTTGATTTAAATTTGTTAAGTGGTTTTGAAAACCACTATGGGCAAAAATCCCGAGGTCAAACCGAAAACCTTTCCCAGACTTTTGTCCTCTCTCACAAAGTCAAGCATGTCCACCAACATGCAACCATGTAGTCCCCACCCCCCCGACACTCACACACTACTCCTGTTCTTTTTCAGTTGACTTTATATAAAAAATTCTTTTATCAACATGCAGGGGCACCGCTGCCAGGGGTAGCAGCCCCCCCCCCCCCCCGAGAGTTTCAAAATAAAGGGAAAACGTGTTCTTGAACCAATCAATTTCATAAAAATAGGGGATTTTAACCTAATGAGTTAATTTTGTTACTGTATCGCCCCCCCCCCCACTTGATGTTTGCACTCCTATGATTTACCCTGATGGCCGCCCCTGCAACCTGCATTAAATTCTGGAAATTGATAGCACTCCTGGAACAATCATGCCACCCATCATCAAAGCTAAACAATTATACCAACATAACCACGCCCTTTCCAATCTAATATAGGGTATGCCATATATCTCATTTGCCATAATTGGGTTCAGCAATGAACTAAATTAACATGATGGTATTCCTAGACGAGATTTTATATGACGGTAAATAACTTGCTTCCCTGTGGCGGAGAGGGACTGCAAATTTAAAATTGACCAAAGTATGACCTTTGAAACACTCCAAACTAGCTATTTTGATTTTAATAGTCCATAAAGGTGGTGTTCCAATATTGTATGGTGTTCTCTACTCGATTGAGAGCCTGGTACTTACACATAAACCCCATCAAGCACCGTGGAAAACAAACTTGCAGCTTTTAATGGTAGAGGCAATAATGAACATTGCAAAGCCCAATTCAATACTGGCTAATA